>AWOL01S0044129.1:26684-41598 GCA_000715115.1 Nicotiana otophora | reverse complement strand
CCATATCTCTCATTTTCTCTTCTCAAACATTCCTCTCTAACTCACCCCCAATTTTTTCTTATTCTTCTTCAAATTTCTTCCATTCAAATTCTATCATCTTTATTACTCAGCAAGGTAAGTTCTCTTTTCTCATCTCTTCTATTTTTTTTAGTAGTAATTTTAGGTAGTTTAGTCAATATCTTTACCCCTAGGTAGTTTTTCAATTTGTTTTGTTAATATTCACCTTTTGGCCGAAAATTGTACTTAAACTTGTGGGATTTTCATTGTTCTTATGATTGTGAAGGATTTTTGGAATGTATTGGTGCTTATTATATTATTTTGTGATGGAGTTAGGGTGCCTATATGGCCAAAAATTGGTAATATTTGTTTAAGTTTTGTGCACTTTGTGCTATTGTTATGATATGGTGGTATTATGGTTGTGTTGGAAGGTGTGATTGATGTTGTTGTGTAGTGATTCTAAACCAATTGAAGTTGAAATTATGAGTTGAACTTGGTGAATACAATGTGTTTGATAAAATACCTCAATAACGTAGAAGATAAAATTGTTGCTTAATTGGAGGATAATTGTTATGAGATAATGTGATGCTTGATGATAAGTGTGGGGTGGGAGGTCATGTTCTTATATTGTGAGACTTTAATGTGTTAGCCCCAAGTGTTAATAATATCCCATGCTAATGTGTTGTTAGGTACTAGTTGTGGTGGTCGATTCATGCTAAGTGCTCGTGTAGTGTTATATTGTAAATTCTTAATTTTGGTAGTAGTAAATTAGTATAACTTCTTATTTTTCTTTTCTTAGTTACTAGTTTAGCTTCTTGATTTTGTATTTTACACTAGTATAGTCTGTAGTTATGTTGTTTTACTGTTGTGTTGGTGGTTGGATGTGTTGTTGATTACTTGTGGCGTACTTTCAATGGGGTAATCTGAGTCTCCGATATACATTGTACTTGTGAACATGCCAATAACATAAGTGTGGGCTGGTTACACCATTTGGTCTTGTTTTTTGTTTTAAGTGATGTGGCTAATTTTGTCCGTTTTATGTAGGTACAATGTCTCGCCGTCCTAGAAAATATTCTAACATAGGTTTCCTCCGAGGTTGCCTCTAGTAGTCGTAGAAGAGGTAGGCGGGAACCTCCCCTCTCCTCAGTGGAGGAAGAAATGGAGCGCATTGATCTAGATGTGGACGTGGTCCCGGGCTACAAATATGGCATTCGAGTTGTGCCAGCTCATGCTAGAAATTGGTACAGGACCTTTGTTCCGGCGGTGATCCCCAACCCGGAAGTTGGTACTGATGATGGAAAGCTAGCCACGAAGTACTAGGGGATATACAACAACATCAGATACCTGGAGTTTGAAAGCTTATTTCGTCTCGGTAAATCTATGAACGTGAATATGGTAAAGTAGTTCTATGCCAACTAGCAACCTGAGGCCAGTTTGGATGCGGTGTGTGGGTTGCAAGTGAGAGGCAAGATGATCCCCTTTTCCTCACAGGTGATAAATCACATTATGGGGTTCACACAGTACTCTCATAAGTTGTTCCAGAGGTTACTGTGTCGGCCCCCTATCCTGACGTTAGGCGCCAACTGTGTGGCATTGATTCTCTTGCCACATGGACACGGGATGCTAATGAGTTCCACAAAGACATAAATAAAAGAAATTTCCAGTGTACCCCTAGGGTCATTCTCCGGTTTATTAATGCAAAGATTATGCTTACCCAAAACGACATTGATGTCTCCAGGTTGAAGGTGTGTCTTATTTATTCCATCTTGACTCGGATGAAGTTCAATCTTGGAAATATTATGCATAAGCATATGGCTTGAGTATGACCATTTGGGACCCACCGTTTGTATTTCCCGAGCATGATCACTCGGCTTTTGCGGACGTACCATGTGGAGGAGGAGTTCCATTATGATCAGACGATTTCGGTGTTGCAGCCTCCTAAGACCTTTGATGTCATAGTTGTGACAGACCCCCCTTCTGCTACGGTTCCTGTGGATTAGAGATTACTTCGTGTAGAGGAGACATTACAGCTTCTATTTGCTGATATGTGCCTTCGCGCTGCTCGGGGGGAGACTGACTTGGCAGAGCTATAGAAGGACCATCCCCTCTCCGTAGTCACTCAGCAGTGGTTGGGCTTGATGGATGGAGCACATATGCCACTGGATGAGGACGTAAACTTTGTTCGCTCCAATGATGAGGAGTACCTGCGCACCTTTGAGGGTGTGGATGAGGAGTAGGTCAAGGGCCTCAGGGAGTTACCTTTTCACTCTTGTTTCTATTATTTTGCACTGGGGACAATGCAATTTCTTAAGTGTGGGGTGGGGTGCTCCTATTTGTTTTTCTAAATTTTGGATGCTCGTGCCCTGTTCTCGGATAGTTTTGCCTTGAGTCTCAAATTTTTCATCTAATTTGTTGATGAATGCCTTCATGAGATCTTTCATACTAGACTAATTTGACTATTGTGGCTGGTACTATTGCCTCTGCTAGTTCTGGAAACCTAGTGGTCCTTGACCATGTGGTCTAGGATTATTTTGCTACCATGAGTTCAAACTCCCACTAGGTGAAATCCACGAAAAACTTGGATGTCTTTGCCCCATAGCATTATAGTTATTCCCACCTTGGTAGTTTCCTCTATTATAGTTCCCCACATCGTTGACTTCCTCAACTGAAGGTTGACACTCATTGGTAAGGTGTCCCATTCCATAAAAGTCACATGCTTCTAGCGGCTCACTCTGTACCTTGGCCACTGTGAGCTTTCTTATCTCATTGGCCATGGTGTCTAGATGGTCTTGCATTGATGTGTTAGAGTCCACCTAGTGAACCTCAACTGATTTTCTTCTGCTATTACTCTCAGCAAGCCACTGGTTAGCGTCCTCAGATAATTCATCAAGGATTGAGACAACCTCCTCCAGAGTTTTCTTCATTAGTGGACCTCCACAAGCAGTACTTAGAGTTCGTCGTGAGGAAGGTGTCAGTCCATCCCAAAAATCCCAGAGTTGCATCCACAAATCAATTCCGTTGTGCTAACACTTTATGACTATCTCCTTGAATCTTTCCAAGCTTCGAAAATCGTTTCTTTCTCTTTCTGGCAGAAATTGTGGATTTTCCTTCTGAATTTCCCTAGTTTTGCAGCTGAGAAATACTTGTTAAGAAACATTTTGGTCATATCTTCCAATGTCCTGATCGACCCTGTGGGTAAGCTACAAAGCCAGTGCTTCGCGTCATCCTTCAATGAAAAGGAAAATTTCCTTAAGTAGACCGCATCTTTTGATACTCCATTGTACTGGAAGGTGTTCATAATTTCTTCAAAGTCCATCAAGTGAGTGTTGGGATCTTCATTCACTTTCCCTTTGAAGATATATTTGTTTTAGATGGTTTGAAGCAAGCCTTGCTTCAACTCGAAATTTTTTGGTGCTATGGTGGAGGTCTGACACTTATCAGTCATTGATTGTAGACTGGTCTGTCATAGTCATCCAATGATATTCCAGGCCTGGGTGCTGCATTCTCGAACTGGTCTTCAACCAAGGGTCAGTTTATATTGAATCTTCGACCCCCACCATCTTCGATAGTGTCCTCAGTAGCTCTAAGGGCTGTCTTAGCTACTATCCGTGTAACTTCTTGTTATGCTGCCTCTCTTGCAGATAAGTCTACGTCGTCAATATCTTTGTTTGCCATGTTATCTTGAGTCGAAGTATGACCCAAGAAGTTTTCTTCTAATTCTCTTTCTTTTGCTAGTTGTCGCAGGTGTTCCTCCAACTCTGGTTTGTAGGGTATCACTTCCTTTGAAGAAGATTGAGTCATACACCAGAAAAATTAAACTTGTATCCTGCACACAATTAAGAAACGTGAATACACTAAAGTAAAAATTGATTCCCGAATTAGTACTAAAAACTATTTTAAACATTATTGATTTCTAATCCCCAGTAACAATGCCAAAATTTGACGAGCGCAAAACACACCATAAAATAATTGCTTGCTAGTCAAAGATAGTATAGTTAAATTATCGTCTCCACAGAGATTGAATTTAAACAGTGTTCGAATAATCTTCAGTTGATTACTATCCAGGAAAATTAATATTTGATTTGATGATTATCAACTACTATTTACTAATAAAAATTGAGTAATTAATAATTGATCACAAAAACAGCAGATGAGCAATGGAGAAATATGAATAAGAGAAATAAGGGTAATTGACTAGACATGTGCAAGATAATTGACTCAGGATCCAATTCTTGAGTTAGATCACTCTATAATATTGTTGATTCTCACAAATTCAACAGATAATTAGATTACACTCGAAATTAATGTTCCTCTTTTGATTAAACGTTAATTTCAGTAATTAATCCAATTGAAGCACGGTAAACAATTGCAACAAATAAAATGATGATTATGGTCTAAAGGGTAACTTCTCATGAATATTTCCCTATTTTCTAGTTTAATTAACAATTCAAGAGTCTCTTTCGATTACCTATTTGAATCATGAATTTAAACTAGAGCATAAGATGTAAAGAAATTCAATAATTCAAGCTCCTCTTTCGATTAAGCAAAATAAGAAATAACTCTACAATACAAATTAAAACTGAATTAATTAATTCCAACAATTATCAAGAATCGAATCCCTAACCAAGTTATCAAAATGTTGTATCTGTCAACACCCTAATGGAAATTACTCCATAGCTATGGAAGCAATCATCTCAATAAGGTTTAAAAATAAAGAAGACATCAATGATAATGATGCGATACAAATTCACGTATTGTACCGATCGTTGGTTGAAATCTTGATGAATTCTTGTGATTTCTTGCCTTGGTTGGTTCTCTAATCTTTCATAGGTCCAAAAGTCCCTTCAAAATGTGTTTTGGTGTATTTATACCCTGTAGGAACGGGCCGGGATGAAACTATCATTTTTTAGCCGAAATAGGAAATAACTATGAGAAACTTGTACACTCACATCGCGCCCGCTGCCGCGCCATGTGGCGCGCTTGTGGGGATCTACAGAGAGGTTAAATCTGACAGGCAACCCACTTTTACAGAGTCGTGCCGTGCCATGCGGCTCCCCATGAGGCGCGACAGTGTTGTTTTCTCAAAGTAATTCTTTTCGTCCACTTTTTGACATTCGTACTTGGTCCTCGACCCTCGAACGTAATCCCAGCTTAATTTTTTGGGTTTCTACTAAGACTTCAAAGCTCTAACTTATTCGATTTAGCTCCAAATTAATTTTTTAACTCGGAATCACTTCATGCGAGGTATAAATCACGTAATAAGCATAATTCACTATCATTTAAGCTCAAACACACGTAATGTAGTAATTAGAGTACAATACTACGACTAAAATACGGGTTTCTAGCCTACCATCACTATGAACTCTTCCATATGAAATAAGGTGAATCCATTGAAGAAATATTTGCACGGTTCAGAAAAATCATTGGTGATCTGAAAGCTTTTGGTAGGCCATACTCAAGTGGTGAGCAGGTTCGAAACATCCTAAGAAGTTTGCCTACCACATGGAAGACAAAAATAGTTGCACTTGAATCTCAAGATTTAGACAAACTATCATATGATGAACTGCGTGGAGATCTTATAGCTTTTGAGAAAACACTCTCAAGAAAACGCGTCAGGAAGAGAAGAAGAAAATAGTTGCTTTCAAAGCCACAACTGAAAGCTCTGAAAACGATAATGATGATGACGTAGAGACTCTTGAAGAAGATATTGCCATAGTCTTGAGAAATATGAATGAATTGATGAGAAGATACAGAAACACAAAAAGGGGAAGGATGTCATCCAAAAAATCCAGACAATACAATGAACAAGACAAAATGATGGAAAATGCTTCAAATGAAGAAGGTATGGCCATGTTCAAGCTGAATACCCGGATCTCAAAAGGAAAATCTCTAGAGGGTTCAATAAAAACAAATCCTTCGGGAGCTAGAGCGATAAAGATAGCTCAGAACATGAAGAAATAGAAAATATATGTTTTATGACTATTCTAAAAAATGATATGAACAAATATTCTGGTTGCTGGACTGAGGAAAATGTATCAGACAATAACAACAAAGAAGAAACTGAAAATTGCTTTATGGCAATAGGTGAAACAAGTGAGGTAAGACCTTATAACTTTGATAGATGTAACGAATTGTAGGATATTCTTGATCTTACCCAAAGAGAGTCTAAAAAAATATTGAATGAATTAAAGAGACTCAATAGGGAAAAGAAAGACTGGGAACTAAAACTTAAAAGTCTATGAAATCGAAAGAGATGTTCTTCAAGAAGAGGTTCAGGAATTGCAATTGCAACTTAATGGCATGCGCAAATCCACCAGTCATAGTTCTGTCAAGTCTAACCAAGTGACTTACAAGTCAACTAGAAAATGGCCTGTTAGAACTAGGTCGATAAGTACTGACACTAGTGGTAGATCAAAAACTGGATGCACCCCTGTGTCATTATTGTAACAAAGTTGGGCATAAATATTCCTTTTATAGATTTCGTAAATCTAATATTTTAGGATGGATTTGAAAACCCAAAATAGTCCTGATTCTATTAGAACTAACAAACAAGGACCCAAAAAAGCTTGGATACCTAAAGGAAGGTGATAATTCTATTTTGCAGGAACGCCACAGGAAGAGTCGTAAAGGGAAATAGTATTTAGACAGTGCATGTTCTAGCCACATCGGGTGACAAATATTTGTTCAAAAAGGTCACAAAAATAAATGGAGGGAATGTCAAATTTGGTGATGATTCAAGAGGAAAGATCGTCGGTACAAGTACAGTTCCATTCAATAATAACTGTGACATTACAGAAATGTACCTTGTGGACGGACTCAACTACAATATCTTGAGCATAAGTCAACTATGTAATTCTGTATATGAAGTCAAATTCAAGAAAACAGGTTGTGCCATTGAAAATGAAACAAGTAAAATCATTCAGTCGGGAAAAAGGTATGAAAATATTTACATTCTAGACAACAATAAAAACCTAGATGGTCATATTTGTTTAGCATCCATATCTAATGATCCATGGCTATGGCATAAAAAACTTGGTCATGAAAACATGCATTTGATTGAAAAACTCTCCAAACATGACTTAGTATTTGGCCTTCCCAAACTCAATTTCTCTAGAAATCATGTATGTGACGCATGCTAACTTGTCAAACAAACCAGAAACTCTTTCAAATCCAAAACATTGTGTCCACAACCAAGCCCCTACAATTACTTCACATGAATTTATTTGGACCTCTAGAACTGCCAACATTGGAGGAAACTGATATGCCTTTGCTATTGTTGATGATTACTCACGTTTTACATGGGTGATTTTCTTATCTCATAAAGAAGAATCCTTGAATTCTTTTGAGATTTATAGCAAAAGAATTGAAAGAGAAAAGGGATATCTTATCTCAACCATACAAAGCGACCATGGGGGTGAATTTAAAAGTAGAGATTTTGAAGAATTATACAATGATCAAGGATATACTCATGACTTCTCAACCCCAAGGTCACCTCAACAGAATGGAGTAATTGAACGCAAGAATAGAACTCTGCAAGATATGGCTAGAATAATAATATTAGAACACTCTTTGTCAAATTATTTTTGGGCTGAAGCAGTCAGCACAATATGCCACATTCTCAACAGATGTCTCATAATACCTATTCCGAAGAAGACTCCATATGAACTATGGAAAGGTAAGAGGCCAAATATAGGATACTTTTACCCGTTTGGAAGCAAATACTTCATTCATAATAATGGTAAGGACAACCTTAGAAAGTTTGATCCAAGGAGTAATGGAGGTATTTTTCTCGGTTATGCTATTAACAGTAGATCTTATAGAGCTTACAACAAGCATACTTTATCTGTAGAAGAATCAGTGTATGCTATATTTGATGACAATAATACTACGGTCTAGAAAGGAATCATTGTAGGTGATGAAGATATCAGTCAAGAAGTATCACAGACAAACAAGTCACAGAAGTCGACTGATAGTACATACAAATTCATAGAGTCAACTAGTGAACCTGTTAGCAATCATACTGAATCCAGAAGGAGTCGAATACTTTAATAATTGAAATGTGACCAAATAAATGGAGAAGAGAACCAGAGTATCCACAAAATTTTATCATAAGATATCCAAACGAATGAATGAAAACCAAGGGAGCACTCAAAAAGGAAAACAATGCACTTATCTCTCAGATCGAACCAAAGAAGGTTGATGAAGCTTTAAAGGATTTAAGTTGGGAATTAGTGCAGGATAAACTTGATCAATCCGATAAAAATAAAATATAGGAATTAGTGCCTAAGCCAACAAATGTTACAATCGTTGGAACAAAATGGGTATTCATAAATAAGTTGAACGAGGATGGAAAGGTAATCATGAACAAATCCATATTGGTAGCCCAAGGCTACTCACAACAGGAAGGAGTCGACTATGATGAAACCTTTGATCCGTTAGCCCAGTTAGAATCAATTCGTATTCTGCTAGCATATGCATCTTTTAAAGGTTTTAAATTTTTTCAAATGGATGTTAAAAGCACTTTATTAGATGGCTTTATTGACGAGGAGGTATATGTAAAACAACCTCCTTGTTTTGAAAACCCCCAATTTCTTACCATGTGTATAAGTTGCCTAAAGCCTTGTATGGACTCAAACAAGCTCCTCGAGCCTGGTATAAAGGCGTAGCTCATTCCTAACCGATCATTGATTCATAAGAGGTAAAGTTGATACTACATTTTTTATCAAAAGATCCTCTGAAGGTAATCTCATTATCCAAGTCTATTTTAATGATATTAGTTTTGGAAGCGCTAACTCTCTCCTGTGCAAGGAATTTTCTAGTCTCGTGAAGGGTGAGTTCGAAATGAATATGATGGGAGAACTCATATTTTTTCTTGGACTCCAAATTCAAAAATCTGAGAAGGGAACATTTATATGTCAGACCAAGTATACAAAGGAATTGATTCAAAAGTTCAGCATGAGCAATGTTAAAGCAATTGGTACACCATGAGCCCTTCAATAAGTCTTGACAAAGATGAGAAGGGAAATCCAGTGGATGAAATAAAATATCATGGGATGATTGGATCCTTACTTTATTTAACTGCTAGTCGACGAGATATATATTATATTTAGTGTGTGTAAGTGTGCCAGGTTTCAATTATCTCCTAAGGAATCACATCTGACAACAGTAAAGAGGATAATTCGCTATCTTATAGAGATTATTTCTTATGGACTATGGAATCCATGATATAACAATTTTAAGCTTGAAGGATTTTCAGATGTTGATCTTGCAGGGGATAAAGAAGACAAGAAAAGCACCAGTGGAACATGTCAACTACTGGGAAAGGAAATAATCTCCTAGAACAACAAGAAACAAGGTTTATTAGCACTATCCACAACTGAGGCGAAATATATTGCTATTGGACAGTGTTGTGCTCAATTACTTTGGATGTCTCATCAACTGAGTGACTATAAACTATCTTTTAAACCTATTCAAATATTCTGTGATAATTCTAATGTTATATGTCTTTCAAAGAACCCTGTGCATCATTCTAGGGCTAAGCATATAGATATTAAGCATCATTTCATTAGATATCATGTCCTTAAAGGAGATATAGAATTGATGTTTGTTAGCACTATTGATTAATTAACAGATATTTTTATAAAGCCCTTGCTTGAGGATAGATTATGTACTTTAAGGGAATTACTTGGCATTATTTCGCTTAGTATAAAAAATATGGACTTATGTGTTACTTTTTAATTCTTTATATGGTTACTATTTGTTTTGTAAGAAGTCATTAATTGTGCACCTCTATTTAACCTCCTTTTTCGCATTAGTCACAACTCTCTAGAAAGGAAAATCAATCATTATGTTCTTTCACTGACGCATTTTCCTTTTCTGTACTCAACCGTCAAATTCCTTCCTTTTAACTCTCTAAATCACTCCCATTCTTCATTCATCGGTCCTATGATTAGCAACCCTCCTCCAAAACTCATCAATGGATAAAAACTCAAAAAACCCCTCTGTCTCCACTCTAAAAGGCACTAGTTCTAGGGCAAAACCTTTCTCTCCGCCCCAGAACCAGTAAATTTAGGTTCTGATCATTTTGAAGGTTTTGCCTCCTCTCAGGAAGAGCTCTCTGGCAACACTCACAGCTTGAACAAGAAAGCCCTTGGAAAACGACCCATGGAAGAATCCCCTAAATCTTTCACTCCTAAGAAACCCATAGTAGATCTTTCAAGCTCTCTAGAGTCTGACATCAACTTCTGGGATACTCCAAATAGAGACACCTTCATTACCCTCAAGGAAAAGCCTATAGCCCATGGTAGAGTGATGCCCAACAAATGAGGAGTCGACTACAAACAGAGGAGAGTTGGCTAAACAGGGAAGTAAACTGGTTTTATATATATATTATTTTTTCATCATCAAAAAGGGAGAGATTGTTAGATCTAGATATCAATGATGAAAAATAACAAATTGATGTTTGCGGGATCACTCAAGATGCAAAGAAGGATGCATCAATGATGTAAGAAAGAAGACAATAAAGGAAGGAGTAAAAGAAAGAATACAAACATCTATCAATAGAAACAAGAAAGGAAGTCCCAAGAATAAAGAGTTTTGTAAAAGATACGACAACCAGGATAGGGGAGTATAAAGAAGGAAGGACCAAGATTTGAGGAGATCTAGACTGCTAAAATTGCGCCTGCCCAGATTGCTGAAGATATGCGTCAAATAGGAAGGCTATCAATCCCTTAGATCAAGTAACAATCTAAGGACCGCTTATACAAGGATATTCTCTTTCAAGAAGGAAAGACTGGCAATCATGAACCATCTAAGGAAGCTCTACATTTATTCTTGGAATAAATCATAATAGATTTATGTGATGACCCAAAAGGTCATCTTATGTTTTAGAATTCGAATCTGCGCTCTTAAGCCTTAAAAATCTTATTTCTATCCTTCTCGATTTGCATGCGCAGTCCGGGCAGGTTCCGAAAAACTTTTATGTTAAAAATTGATGAAAATAAAAATTTATGCCTTAAAAGTTAATTTTAGTTGACTTCGGTCAATATTTTTGGTAAATGGGACCGGATCCATATTTTGATGGTCTCGGTGGGTCTGTATCGAATTATAGGACCTGGGCATATGCCCAGAATCGAATTCGGAGGTCCCTAGCTCAAGTTATGAATTTTTGATAAAAATTAAAAGTCTAAAATTAATTGTTTTTAAGAATTGATTGATGTTTGGCATTGTTAGCGCCGGGTCCGTATTCTAGTTCCGGAGCTCGGTACAGGTTCATTATGATATTTAAGACTTTTCTGTGAAAATTTGTGAGAAACGGAGTTGATTTGACGTGATTCGGACGTCCAGTTGAGAAGATATGAATTTTAAAATGTTCTTGAGAATTTCATTTGATTTGGTGCTAACTTCGCAGTTCTAGGTATTATTGTGGCAATTTGATCGCACGAGCAAGTTCGTATGATATTTTTAGACTTGTGTGCATGTTTGGTTTGGAGCCCCGAGGGCTCGGGTGAGTTTCGGATAGGCCACGGGATATTTTGGATTTTGGAAATCTGGTTTTGTCCGCAGAGTCTGGGTTCTGGCATGTCCTTCTTCGCGTTCGCGAATGTCCTCTCGCGAATGTGAAGAGTAAACTGATGAGGCAGGGATTTCTTCTTCGCGAGAACACGAAGGCTTGGTCGCGAACGTGAAGCGATGGGGCATTACCCTTCGCGAACGCGACAATCCCATCGCGAACGCATAGTGTTAGGCACTGGGGGGGGGGGGTCAGCCTTTTCTTCATCGCGAACGCGAACACTGTCTCGTGAACGCGAAGACCAGGGAAGGGTAGCCTACGCGAACACAAGCACTGTCTCGCGAATGCAAAGTCTTGGAAGCCTATACTGTTCGCGAATGCGACAGTGCTCTCGCGAATGCACCAGTGCTCTCGCAAACGCGATGAACACTGTCGCCCAACACTTAACAGAATCCAAACACGGGATTTAACAAACAAATACATTTTTCTTAAAATCCAAACGGTGTGGTGATTTTTCAAGAGTCATTTCTTCTCCAAAGTGTTGGTAAGTGATTCTAAACCATTTGTTTTCTTTCAATTACCCATTACATTTCTTGAATTTTCAACCTAAAATCTAGAGTTTTCATGGTAGAATTAGGGGTTAGGGTAGAAACTAGGGATTTCGGGAATTTGAGGATTTAGACCTCAATTTGAGGTCGAATTCCAAAACCAATTATATATTCGGGCTCGGTGATGAATAGGTAAATTTATTTTGGTCCGAACCTCGGATTTTGGCCAAGCGGGCCAGGGGTCAATTTTTCGACTTTTTGGAGGAAAATTTGGGAAATTTAACTTATGCAATATAATTGTTTCCTTTAGCAATATTTGATATTATTAAGTCATTTTTGAATAGATACGAGTGGTTTGGAGGTGAATTCCAAAGGAAAAGCTGTGATTGTGAATTAAGTGTTCTTCGAAGCGAGGTAAGTGTAGTGTCTAACCCTGACTTGAGGGAATTCAGAACCTTAGATTACTTGCTAAGTGAAATCCATGTGAGCGGCGTATATGTGAGGTGACGAGTACATATGCGCCACCAATTTACCTTTCCATGTTTCTCTGTTTTTCTTATATTGTCTCTTTCCTATGCCAAATTTCTGCGTGTTATACTAGTGTTGTTCAATTTATCATTCTTATCATGTTTACAGATTTTCTGGTGATAATTGAGTTTTTATTTCAAAGTTGAGAATTATATTATGGAACCAAATGTTGAAGTAAGGTTTGTACTTGTTATTCTATCTTCCTGTTGTTATTTATGCGTTGCATTATAGTAAGGGAGAGTATTAATGCACGAAGGGTGATGCCGTGCCATATTGTGAGTGTTAATGCACGAAGGGTGATGCCGTGCCATATTATGAGTGTTAATGCACAAAGGGTGATGTTGTGCCATGATATGAGAGTTAATGCAAGAAAGGTGATGTTGTGCCGTTTCTATTAATTTTATGGTGAGATTGAGAGCAAAAGCACAAAGGGTGATGCTGTGCATTTTTTTTTACTGTATTCACTATTCCTGTTGATTTATGGTATATTGACTGCTCCGGTGATCATTTTGTTGTAGTTCTTTATCTTGTATTCCCCTCAGTATGTTCCCCTCCTGATATTTCCTGTTTAGTTCTTCATTTCTGTTATTTGTATATACACTGTTAAATTCTACAGGTTGATTTGTAGGTGCCTTGCCTTAGTCTCGTTACTACTTCATCGAGGTTAGGCTCGACACTTACTAGTACATGGGGTCGGTTGTAGTGATACTACACTCTGCACTTTCTGTGCAGATTTTGATACCGACTCGGGTTGATCGAGATATTTCTATTGGTCCGCTGTCCGGAGACTCAAGGTAGATCTGTCGGCATTCACAGACCTTGAAGTCCCCGTCTATCTTATCTGTTCTACGGTTTATTTCATTCAGACAATTGTATTTCTTTCAGACTATTACTTGTAATAAATTTTAGAATGCTCGTGAATTATGACTCCAGATCCGGGTGGTAGTAATTAATATAGTTTTAATGATATTCCGTACTTATTATATTTTATCTTAGTTAATTATTGTTAATTACTGAGTGGGAATAAGGAATTGGTTTAATGATTCTCAAACGTTGGCTTGTCTAGCAAGTGAAATGTTAGGCGCCATCACGGTCCCGTCGATGGAAAATTTTGGGTCGTGACAGTTGGTATCAGAGCACTAGGTTGCCTAGGTCTCACGATTCATAAGCAAGTTTAGTAGACTCTGGAGGATCGGTACGGAGATGTCTGTGCTTATATTCCAGAGGCTATGAAGTTTAGGAACAAGTTTCACTTCTATTCTTCTCTATCGTGCGAATTTGCTTTCTCAATACTGATTGAACTCTTCTACGCTTATTTTCTCGCAGATGGCGAGAACACGCACCGCTTCCTCAGCTGAGCAGCAACCAGAGCCTCCAGTGACAGCTCCTATGCGGGACAGAGGTCGAGGTCGAGGCCGTGCCAGAGGTCGAGGCAGGGGCAGGGCTCAGCCTAGGGCCCGAGCAGCAGCCCCAACAGTGGAGCCTCAGATAGAGCTTGACGAAGAGGTTCCAGCCCAGACTGTTCCTACCGGACCAGCTCAGGCTCCAGAGGGTTCATTGCCACCCCAGTACCTCAGGACGCTTTGGTCCGTTTGGTGGGCCTTATGGAGAGTCCCAGACTGGCGCATTTCCCATGGCACCAGCATTCGCTCAGGCTGGAGGAGGAGTACAGACTCCCACCACTCCCGCTACGGAACAGATAGCTCCTCAGTATCAGGCTCCAGCAGCTCAGCCAGTCAAATTAGTTCAGCCGGTTATTGCGGCACAGGTCGGAGACGGGCCAGTTATGTCTTTTGAGGCTTTATGGAGATTGGACAGGTTTACCAAGATCTTTTCTGTTCACTTCAGTGGTGCTCCTTCAGAGGATCCCCAGAAGTATCTTGACAGCTACCACAAGGTTCTACGAAACATGGGTATAGTAGAGAACAATGGGGTCGATTTTGCTGCATTTCAGATGACTGGTTCCGCCAAGAAATGGTGGAGAGATTACTTGTTGACCAGACCAGCTGGGTCTCCTACTCTTACTTGGGACCAGTTCTCGCATCTCTTCATAGAGAAGTTTCTGCCTATCACATTGAGAAAGGAGCATCGCCGTCAGTTTGAGCGTCTCCAGCAGGGCAGTATGACTGTTACTCAGTATGAGACCCGTTTTGTGGATTTGGACCGTTATGCCATTCTTCTACTTCCCACCGAGAGAGAGAGGGTGGGGAGATTTATTGATGGACTTGCTCAGCCTATCAGATTGCAGATGGCTAAGGAGACTGGGAGTGAGATTTCTTTTCAGGCGGCTGCTAATGTATCCAGGCGAGTCGGGATGGTTCTTACTCAG
>AWOL01S0044119.1:0-10298 GCA_000715115.1 Nicotiana otophora | reverse complement strand
TCCACGCTTGCCCCACTCTTTTTGAAATCTCCATAAGTTTGCGATGGAATTTCATGGCATGAAAGGTTAACAACATTAATCTCCCTTAATTCCTCCTTACTCGTGCCAAATATCCTATGTACCCATTCAATTGTAGATTAATTCTTATTAGACTCCTCAATCCCAATAACAGTAGGAGCTACCTTTTCCACAATTTGCACTTCATTATTTTTCGGAGATGTTTTCCCAATAGAACTAGGATTTGCCTTCTTTGCCTCATTCTTCATCTTATTTAACACCTTTTCCATAACTTCCTTTTTTATTTTCTTTTGCATATCGATTTCAACTTCTTCTAACAAAGCAAATTGATTGCTTATTTTTACTGGATCATTCTTCTCTTCTTTTCCAATACCAGCAGCATTACTAGTTGTCCCCTTTCCTTTTGACTCCTTGTGATCATATGTTGGCTCAGTAGACACAACCTCATCATTGTTGATTATGTATCCTCTATTGTCTCGTTGATATTTGTTCTTCCTCCTATGCATCCATTCGTTGTTGTTAACACTTGGTGCAGGTTTGCCCAACACTTTTCCACTTTCCAATACCTTTGTTGATGCAGCAACAGTCCCAATCACCTCACCTTGCATCACAACAGCCTTCTCCTTATTCTGATCCTCACCCTCTTCGTTGAACTTCTTATGTAAATCTGGATGAATAATCCATCATTCCTTTTCATTATGCCCTTGATTCTTACATGTCTTACAGTACTTAGGCATATAATCATATTTGATTTTAATCTATTTCGATTCCTGAGGGCCAGTTTCATCTTCTTCTTCTATAATTTTAATCCTTTCAGGCAATGTAGCTAACAAGTTTACTTCAACTTTGACCTTAGCACAACTAGGTATTGTGCCATTTTTAGTGGCCAAATCAACATGAAGAGGCCTGCCTACAACATTAGCTAACGAGAACAAAAAATCCTTACCAAAAGAGTTAGGAGGGAGATCCAAAAAAGATATTCACGCAATAGCAATAGGTGTTTCCTGATCTGGCTTCCACCATGGACTTCACTTGGTGCATCTCATCCGCCTAAAATCTCCTTGTGCTTTTAAATAACATGCTGGCTTGGACAATAGATGAATGTAATCCTCCATAAGAGATAGTTTGATAAGAACATGTGTATCTTCAATCAACCCAATCGAACATGGACCTTTAATATCACACTGAATAGGAATAACTTTCCTTAGTTCATGAATTATTGGTTTTCCATAAGAAACTTTTCCCAACACTGCTAGTTGTAATCCTTGTTGCACGATAGACTATTTTACTTCACTCTTCATCCATCGAACAAGAGGCTCGCCATATAAATACTCCACAGGTTTGATTTGCATGTTAGGGTTCTGCATGGAGGCATTTAATGCATGTGGTTTTAGTAGATTTGCGTACTGTTGGATTGAACTAGAGTTTATAGATGTTTGGGGGGTTGTATAGAGTTGAGAGACGACTGGCCAACCTTAGAAGGAGGCTGGCCAGTAGCCTGAGCAGCCATGAAAGTTAGAGTTTAGACGTTCAGCGTAGGTTTTTTCATGAGAGAGAAAAGAGCATTGAATAATAATTCCCCAAACATCTCGCATTTTGTCATTTTATTCAAGGTCAAAATAATTTTTATATTTTTATAACCTTCATCTATTATTTTAACATATTAAGTTGCATAAATAATATTTTTATATTTATTTAGCTATTTTATTAAATTATTTTTTTAATTTATTATATTTAAAATCCAGCCCAATACAAGGTTAATTTCAGACCAAAGCTTAGCCCAACTTCCCTTGGCCCAAAACCAAATGACTCTTTAATAAACCCAGTCGGTACTCACTTTAAACGATCTGCCTCGTTCACTTTTTAAATTCTGACCGTTGATCTCTCAATATCAACGACCCTCGCTCACCCAAGCAATTTTAATTAACCAAACCCGGAAACCCTACCTCATCTCCCACCTAACAGCCGCCCCAAATGCCCCTCAACTTTCCTCTTCTCTCTTCTAAAGAACCCTAGCCGCCTCTCCCACAATTTCCCTCTCTTAACTTCATTGATAATGGAATTCCACCATTATTTGCTTATCATATATATGTTTCTCCGCCACTGGTCACACGTTTACAGTATTACTTGGATATTTTCCCAATTTTGGCAAATACTATCTCTATATCGTACTGGAATAACCTAAATCTTGGAGATTTGGATAATATTTCGTCCATATACATGAAGCGAGGCCTGATTCTTCATACCAGTTGGCCGATTTTTTTAGTATTAAACCCTAACTAGGGTTTGGAGTTTGATTTCTTTCCTTTTCGGTTATTTTACTGATTGCATGCGATATTTTACTCTCTTTTTTGTGTTTATTTGATTTCTTTCCTTGTTTACCTTCTTGATTCAACACTATATAAACCCACTCCCTAATTTCCCTGGGGACAAACTTTGAATCGCTGAGAACAATTACTACTATTCTCTTATTCTTATTCATCTTATACTACTCTGAGGCTCAATTTCTTGGCCGGCTGAAAGCCAAGGCCACCAGAATTTAATTATCGAACCTTTCTCAGTGTATGCACTTCCCGGGGTTCATTCGAAACCCTTGGAAACTCTGACGCACTAAGATTCCTGGGTTCTACTGTTCGTTTCGCTATTTGACATTGGCGTATTGCTGGAATTATTCTTCGTATTTACTTGTTCCTTAATCTGTAATTGGTAAGTACCTATGGACTTTGCAATCCCATTCCTTTTCATTTGAGTTCCTGTTCTACATATCTATGTCTCTGAGATTTTGTGAATCAACACGCTATTGTATATTATGAAGTTCTTCTTGAGGCTCTATGCTTTCTAGTAATCGAATTTGCCCATTTGTTGTCCTGATTCTGTTTTTCTTAAGTCTGTTTGCTCTAATGTGTCATTGCCCATTATATTTGCTTACTCTGAGTTTAGCTTCTTACTTTGTTCTATACTTTTGTGATGAGACGAGTCATGTTCTAATTCTTATTGAGGCATTCATGTATAACTTAATGTTTCACTAGAATCAACTCCTGATCATATTACTAGCCTAAACCTGCTTTCCCCACTACTTGTAAACTAATGCATGTTCCCTGCTCTGTCTTATATCTTTGTAATAATCAATATATATGTGCCAAACCTTGTTAAGTCATTCCTACCCAACCTGCTGAGTCCCAGATGTTGTACTGGTTAGCAAAGGCCTGCTTCCATGCTATTTAAGTTCTAATGTATGCTTTGACTTATGCAATCCTGTGCTCTTCAACACTATTTGAGACCTTAGGAAACCTCATAACTAGGCCTATTGTTGGGCCATACATGTTGGGTTTGAGTATGGAACTCAGGCTGCTATGGTAAATGGTGTATGGGTTTGTTGTTGCGCGAAGATTAAGACCATTGAAGGCCTGGGGACATCCCTGGGTTGTTCTGCATTGGGCATGTGTTTGTTCTATTAGGTTTTTGGTTGTTTCATTCTATAACCAGTCATATTTAGGTTTATACTATGTCATTTGGACCTGTAATAATTTGTAATAACGAATAATGGGGAGATTAATGAAAGGGGACTGGGGTATTCTAATATTCGCATAAAAGGGTAGAAAACATATCTATAGAGTTTACATGATTTATGTGCTACTTTGTTTAAACTTGCTTTATTTCTACATATCAGCATAAATCATGGCTATAAGAATCACGCACATCTCACTTGCACACTTTCCAAAACCGTTTGTTCAAATATTTACCATACTCGATTCTATGTTACTAGTATGCATTCAGACAACATGCCTATAGGATGTATGACATATGCTTTTTGTCAACCTAGATACCATGCCTATAGGACTTCAAATAATCAATTGATCGATTGCTTCTATTACTTTTAGTGTACTTCCCATCTAGATGCCATGACTATAGGATACCAATATGTTAATCAACTACTCCTGTTTGTTTTCATTCTACTACCTCCCCTAGATGACATGCCTATAAGAGTACACGTTATAAAATCAAGTCTGATTGTTAATGGTTCGAAATCCTGCCTATAGGATGTTGTCACTCACTTAAAAAATTATTTATGATATCAACATTGTTAATACTAAACTTTCAAGTNGGGTATTCTAATATTCGCATAAAAGGGTAGAAAACATATCTATAGAGTTTACATGATTTATGTGCTTCTTTGTTTAAACTTGCTTTATTTCTACATATCAGCATAAATCATGGCTATAAGAATCACGCACATCTCACTTGCACACTTTCCAAGACCGTTTGTTCAAATATTTACCATACTCGATTCTATGTTACTAGTATGCATTCAGACAACATGCCTATAGGATGTATGACATATGCTTTTTGTCAACCTAGATACCATGCCTATAGGACTTCAAATAATCAATTGATCGATTGCTTCTATTACTTTTAGTGTACTTCCCATCTAGATGCCATGACTATAGGATACCAATATGTTAATCAACTACTCCTGTTTGTTTTCATTCTATTACCTCCCCTAGATGACATGCCTATAAGAGTACACGTTATAAAATCAAGTCTGATTGTCAATGGTTAGAAATCCTGCCTATAGGATGTTGTCACTCACTTAAAAAATTATTTATGATATCAACATTGTTAATACTAAACTTTCAAGGNAGTATTAAACCCTAACTAGGGTTTGGAGTTTGATTTCTTTCCTTTTCGGTTATTTTACTGATTGCATGCGATATTTTACTCTCTTTTTTGTGTTTATTTGATTTCTTTCCTTGTTTACCTTCTTGATTCAACACTATATAAACCCACTCCCTAATTTCCCTGGGGACAAACTTTGAATCGCTGAGAACAATTACTACTATTCTCTTATTCTTATTCATCTTATACTACTCTGAGGCTCAATTTCTTGGCCGGCTGAAAGCCAAGGCCACCAGAATTTAATTATCGAACCTTTCTCAGTGTATGCACTTCTCGGGGTTCATTCGAAACCCTTGGAAACTCTGACGCACTAAGATTCCTGGGTTCTACTGTTCGTTTCGCTATTTGACATTGGCGTATTGCTGGAATTATTCTTCGTATTTACTTGTTCCTTAATCTGTAATTGGTAAGTACCTATGGACTTTGCAATCCCATTCCTTTTCATTTGAGTTCCTGTTCTACATATCTATGTCTCTGAGATTTTGTGAATCAACACGCTATTGTATATTATGAAGTTCTTCTTGAGGCTCTATGCTTTCTAGTAATCGAATTTGCCCATTTGTTGTCCTGATTCTGTTTTTCTTAAGTCTGTTTGCTCTAATGTGTCATTGCCCATTATATTTGCTTACTCTGAGTTTAGCTTCTTACTTTGTTCTATACTTTTGTGATGAGACGAGTCATGTTCTAATTCTTATTGAGGCATTCATGTATAACTTAATGTTTCACTAGAATCAACTCCTGATCATATTACTAGCCTAAACCTGCTTTCCCCACTACTTGTAAACTAATGCATGTTCCCTGCTCTGTCTTATATCTTTGTAATAATCAATATATATGTGCCAAACCTTGTTAAGTCATTCCTACCCAACCTGCTGAGTCCCAGATGTTGTACTGGTTAGCAAAGGCCTGCTTCCATGCTATTTAAGTTCTAATGTATGCTTTGACTTATGCAATCCTGTGCTCTTCAACACTATTTGAGACCTTAGGAAACCTCATAACTAGGCCTATTGTTGGGCCATACATGTTGGGTTTGAGTATGGAACTCAGGCTGCTATGGTAAATGGTGTATGGGTTTGTTGTTGCGCGAAGATTAAGACCATTGAAGGCCTGGGGACATCCCTGGGTTGTTCTGCATTGGGCATGTGTTTGTTCTATTAGGTTTTTGGTTGTTTCATTCTATAACCAGTCATATTTAGGTTTATACTATGTCATTTGGACCTGTAATAATTTGTAATAACGAATAATGGGGAGATTAATGAAAGGGGACTGGGGTATTCTAATATTCGCATAAAAGGGTAGAAAACATATCTATAGAGTTTACATGATTTATGTGCTTCTTTGTTTAAACTTGCTTTATTTCTACATATCAGCATAAATCATGGCTATAAGAATCACGCACATCTCACTTGCACACTTTCCAAGACCGTTTGTTCAAATATTTACCATACTCGATTCTATGTTACTAGTATGCATTCAGACAACATGCCTATAGGATGTATGACATATGCTTTTTGTCAACCTAGATACCATGCCTATAGGACTTCAAATAATCAATTGATCGATTGCTTCTATTACTTTTAGTGTACTTCCCATCTAGATGCCATGACTATAGGATACCAATATGTTAATCAACTACTCCTGTTTGTTTTCATTCTACTACCTCCCCTAGATGACATGCCTATAAGAGTACACGTTATAAAATCAAGTCTGATTGTTAATGGTTAGAAATCCTGCCTATAGGATGTTGTCACTCACTTAAAAAATTATTTATGATATCAACATTGTTAATACTAAACTTTCAAGGCTGTTTCATGTCCTAAGTTATCAACTATTAGAAATCCTGCCTATAATACTATCACTTTCGTGAGACACACGTCTATAAAATCAGCACTGGTAATTCATAATTCTGGGATTGTTTCATTGCGCAAACAATTAGAAATTATGCCTACAGGATTTACAATGCTTGTAGTCTGCCTAAGCATTACTCTAAAAATTGCAGTACTGCCTGCATGATACCAGAAATTAGAATCATATAGAAATTATGCCCATAGGACTTAACGACTCAAATACGTCTTAATCCTGAAATTGTCTACTGTGTAGCCTGGAACTTGTTTGAGTGCTTTGTTGTTACATGTGGAGGCTAACATAAGCCACTCTTTGGTTTATGTGCAGTCCTACTTGTTTTAAATGCGCGATTACTTTTATCATTTTGAGCTACCTAAGTAAAGTGTAGAACCACCCAAATAGAGGTCCAAAGCCTCCTGGACCGCATGTATAGGACAGGTAGTGCATGCATAGGGTACGATTTAGAATTGAATTAGAGCGCCTTTAAGTAATAACTTCAACATAGTAATTGGGTAGCAGGAGATGATAGTCTGTGCCCGCTGAATAATATGAGCAATCCCCTGCCTTAAGGGAGTTGCGAAGTATTATTTACACTTAGTCACCTTACATAGACCAATGTAGTTGTATCCTTGTAACCGTTAAAGATTTGTACCGATTCTCTTCGGCTTCTATATTTCCCTTTGTTTATTCGATCACATAGCCTAATCACATAATCCACATAGTTTAAAATTTGGTCGGGACCCATAGTTGTGGACGTCGAAGAGTGCCTAACACCTTCTCTTTGAAGTAATTTGAGCCCTTACCCGATCTTTGGTGACACGGACTAGTCAAACATAGTTATTTGCAAATAGGTACCCTAACGCACCTTAAAAATCGTTAGGTGGTGACTCTTCTCCTTTAATACTCCCCTTTAAAAGAATTGTCACATGTCGAAGACTGCTTTCGTGATAAAATGGGGCAACGATAACATGGCGACTCCGCTGGGGATATACTTAGGCTCTTACCATAATGAATTTGACTTATGTGGATTATTTTCCTTATTTTTATATATTCGTTTAAATTTCTATGACATGCACATCCCTACCCTTATTATCCTTTATTTGTTTAAATTGCTATGACATGCACATCCCTCCCCTTATTCTCCTTTATTTGCTATGACATGTATGACCTCTCTCCATTTCCTTCATCGTTTCTAAGATTACTATATCATGATTCTCCCGTCCCTATATCCCTACTTGCTTCATTACGTCCTCGCATATTTTCATGAGCTAAACTGACTTCTCTTTTTGTCTTTCTTTTATTTTCTCTTCTTTTCACGTTCAGCTTTACTATGTTATTTACTGCTTTTATGTATTCTTATCATGCAAATACTTGGCAACGTGTTACTATTTTTGCATACAACATGCTCCACATCATGCTACACTTGTGCCTATTATCAACATAGCGTAGCTTGATGAGTGTCCGCGCTTTCCTGACCCTTTTAAATTGGAAAGGCTTATTTGTGGTAGACTAGTCGTTCAGCGGTGCAGTCAATGGTCCCGTGCCTTTCTCTCTCAAGTTGTCCAGTTGAGAATACCAGTCTAGACCCTTCTAGAAACCATACTCCAATTTGAAATGTACATGCATCATGCTAAACCTAGTACGGATTGAGACATCATTGGAGTAACAACCCACTTAGATAAAACCTTGTCCAAAGTCTGACGGGATTTCCACAATTCCAATGGACACTATCATATTATATGCATCACTTGGAGAAAATATGCCAACATGTTCATCATTACTACATAAGTAGTCAAATATGGAGGGGGAAAGGCCTAACCTTTGTTTGTTTGCAGAAAATGAAGCACGAAATTCCCAGGTTCGGTATGGTCCTGAACATCCCGCCTTTACTACTTGACTAGTGGAAAGACCTTGCACCTACTGATAAAAATCATGTGAGGAGAGTACTTGGTGACCTGCCATCTTTGATGAGCATTCGACCAAATAGGGAACTGATCGAGGCCGCTACTACGTTCTGGGATGAGAAAAGAGTTATTTTTCGATTTGGCAATATAGAAATGACTCATCTCCTAGAGAAAATAGAGGTTTTGCCAAGTTGCCATGGGATAGTCAGGGACTATTGGTGCAAGAAAATCACATTTTCTGAAAATGTTGGGTTTTAAGAAGTATGATGAACTGCTATGTCTAAGGAAGTCATGCATCCCTTTTGAGTTTCTCTAAGAAGAATGGGCATAGAAAATCATATCTCCTTCGTCATGAAGAACGAGCCATTACTTCCTTAGGATGGGTGCATCGCCGAGTTTATGTTTTCATTGTCTGCTTCTTGGGGTTATTGATATTTCCGATGCAAGGAGGAAGGATTCATACTCGCTTAGCCATGGTCTCTAGGACCTTAATGGGTGGAATCGAAGGAGCTTCTACGAAGGACGCTAAATGACTATATAGCCAACCACCACCTAGAGAAAATGAACATTTATTCCAGACAGGTTTGCAAACCTAAAAATGTTATAGGTTGGGTGCATTTCTTTAGCAATATGATAGACGAGCAGGTGCATTGGATGTTTGAATGGTTTTCTAGTAGTGAGTTCATCATCAAATCAAAAGGGACTACTCACTTGGTCCTGATCAAGCTGCGAGACATCTACCCTTACGCTCTTATAAGGGTAATGAGGCAAGCGGGAAGAAAACAAGTCATACCTCGGGTTTCCAACATGTTTAAGTTCGAAGCACAACACATGTGGAACCAAAATATCATCGTGGAAGGAGAAACCATTGAGCCAGACAAGTATCACGACATCAAACCAGGAATCAATCTAAAGGATAAGATCATAGATGATGTGGTTGAGGGCACAGGTGAAGTACAAGAGGCCACACAAAAGGGTGTTCGAATCTGAAGCTAAGCATCTGGAGCAACATAAGGCAAACATAGAGGCGATAAGGGAATGGAAAGATATTACCACTAAGTCGATGGAGAGATTAGAATACTTGGATCAAGGACTGATGGAGCTAGAAGGGAATATGAGAAAGAGACTTTGGGATTGTCAGGGCATGGACGATGATGAAGGAGGAAAGCTGGCAAAAGCTTCATTATTGCTGGACATGCGCGATCTGGGGAACATGATTGATGGGGTCAAAAGAGCCAAACATGGAGAAGGTCCTTCAGGGACCAAGCAGATTAGGAGATGATATTCTTTACTGCTTTCTAGCTTAGAATAGATTTTGATGTAATAAGTCCTAACACCATTAGTGACTTCATTACTATTGTCGCTTTGGAGAAAGTTTGTTTTGGCTTATTTTTGCACTAATGAAATGAAGCAAAGTTGGCATCAATTTTCTCCAAGTCTATGTGTCGCTTAGGATTATCTCAAGCACAATGAGGTCCCCCAAATTAGGACGTGAATTATTGCATGACTTTGTGAAACATGTTTATATATTGCGAACACTCTTTTATTTCACCTTACTGACTCTGTTACCTTTTGCTTTTTCTTTCTTTTTGATTATTCCCATTTCCAAAGGTTGGTTTGTGCGTACTGGCATCATCAGCATATCACACTATATCCATAGGTCCTCCACCTCCTCCTCCACCTAGCGACCGAAAAAGCAAAAGCAAGGGCAAAGGTAAAATGGATGATTTAAGTGGTATCCGAAAAGATAATGCTGCAGTGGAGGAAAATGTTGAAACTTCAGATGAGTTGGTCTTACGTTTGGAGCAAAAAATCCTGGAACTACAGTGCGAGCTTGAGCAGGTTCAAAATCTG
>AWOL01S0044117.1:0-38833 GCA_000715115.1 Nicotiana otophora | reverse complement strand
TATGCATATGAATGTCATGTCATGCATAGGTACATGTGTTCATAACATCATCAAGCCTCTGAGAGCATTCCATCATTTCATCTCGGTCACTGTGGGCAAAATCATCAACGTATACCAGCTGATCAGATTATGGTGTGTATATAATGATGTAATATTTTCCCATTTCCCACATACATATATATACATATATATGCNAACGACTCTATTTATAGAAATTCTAGATAACTCTGTAAATCATGAAATGCTTATAGTGTCATGCATATGCATATGAATGTCATGTCATGCATAGGTACATGTGTTCATAACATCATCAAGCCTCTGAGAGCATTCCATCATTTCATCTCGGTCACTGTGGGCAAAATCATCAACGTATACCAGCTGATCAGATTATGGTGTGTATATAATGATGTAATATTTTCCCATTTCCCACATACATATATATACATATATATGCGTATATAACTCCATCTGGTCATGGGTCAATGTACATGTATAAATGAATGCAATACATGAGAAGTACGTCAATAAAATCTTTCGGAATGTCATAAGACCATTATGCTTATGATTAATATCATGAAGTAAACTTTATCAACCTACGTATTTTCTGAGATCCATAAACAGATGATAGAATAGTAGGACACACGGGGAATCAAGAACATAGGCATATCTAGTATTTCTATAAATAGAGTCGTTTATGTAAGTTATGCATTTGCCCATTTTGTTTATGTCGATTGGATCATGCCAAAAAGAAAGAAAGGATATCCATAACATATCTGAGCCGATTCTCTTGACACACCTCTAACATACGTCAATTGCGACAAATCACGTAATGGCGGATCGAAGTAGGGAAAAATCCATATCATATTCTTGAGAAAGATTGCACCGTACTCCCTTAGAATCGCAAAATCATGTTGCTATTATGCTAAGAAGTATCGTATGAATTGAAGTAACTTACGTTACTATCATATATGATCTTGGATGGAATTGTTCTTGCTGAAACCTTCTTTGAATTGTAGAGACTCAAAATGAATTAAAGAGATCTCTTTAATCTTTTGGGTGCGGCCACCACATTGTTGTGATGACTAGGCCACATAAATTCTCCAAATGTGCCACCTATTTTATGCACTTAAGAGTCACATATTAGGCTTTGATCAAGACTTTATGGGCTGCCACGTTGGGACCCTTTAGTCTTTATCCAAAATTCCTTAATCACCTTGTTAATCTTTCACCAAAATCCATAATTATCCAAATATCAACATAATTAAGAATTATCTCAAATTTACTTAAAATACTACTCACTTTTAACACACTTCATATACCTTACTATTATAGTCATGTGGTACCTTGTATGGCACTAGTCGATAAATACGGGGTATTATAACTTGGACCGTATTTTATTTCATAATGTCCAACTTCGACGAAAACTCATTTTTTTCGATTCGCTTACCCTCTCACTTTCACGAATTTACTTATCACTTGTTTGAAGTAGCATAGTACTTATAATCTCCAAATAAGCTTGTCCTTGAACTGAGGTCAATTATCTTACGACAATTTTCAACGTACAATACTACAGGGTATAACATCATCGTAATATAATACTGCAGAGCGTAACGTCGATGTAATACTGCGGGACGTAACATCATTCGCCCCTTTGGAACATTCGTCCTCAAATGTTGACTGATGCACTTATCATTCTCATAACCCATAGCTCTTGCGAATACTTTAATATTCTCCTTGCCATTTAGGCAACTGTTCTTTGAATAAATCCAAAGGCCATGGCATTCCCCCCTTTAAGCCTCTTTCTCACACCATGACTTGTAGTCGGAATCCTTCTAATCTGTAATTGTTGCTACCTTCTATCATGCAGCCTGTATGACTCTAACTTTGTATGTGCGCCTATGCGACTCTTCTCTCCTCTTTCCTCTAGCTTTTAGCCAATCTTTAGGCCTCACTTTGTGAACATATCAGCTGTCCATCTGGGCGTCATTAGCTTTACTACATCTAAGTAAGCCATACTATACCATAACTATTACTTTGATTTATCATTACTAAGGTCTGATACCAAACTCCAGGTTACTCTCGTTGCTTATCCTATATGCATAAAGCTAAGTCTTTTAATGCTTTTTCATTATTGTTCATCTTAAGACGTAATCTCATCTCGTACTTTTTAAATTTTATCCATCCATTATTGATTAACCTCAATGTTGATCTACAATCTTCCATTGATAACTTGAAACTTCTTACGTAATACATTACCACTAGGGCTTACGTTGCATCGTGGAACATTTGAAGTGATTTTCCTGATCCACCTGGGGGCGATACTATATTTCCATAACCCTATTTCATATCATAGTCATCCCAAAGTGATTCGCCTTACGTGGGTATTTTAATCCTGTACAATTCATGAAATCATTACTCAATCGAAGGCCCAAACGTCATCCTTTATCTATCACAATTACACCCTTATTCTACTACCAGGGCATCATTCCATCTCTTCTAAATGCTAATAGGCTTAGACTCCTTTGAGTTCATTTGGGTTATACTGAGCTTTCTATAACTTAGAGAAACCACCAGCTCCCTTGTTTTCACGGGCTTAATCCCGAGGATTTTATCCATTTTCTCACCTTCTCACTTGCCCTTTCTTATCCTTACTCATGTCTTTCTAAAACCTTGTTATTCTATTATACTTTAGCTTGCGACTGATTTTCTTATGCTTTTCTGGAACATCGGCGAGACATCACATCGTCTCTACCTCTTCTTTCACTCTCTTAACTAGACCTCTCAATACCTAGAAACCATAGGCTGGAAGATATGCCACTGACGATGCCGCTATCATTCCTGGATATTGAATCATCGTGCTTCTAGCCTTCTATCTGAAGTATGGGCTATTCACAACCTTCTACATTTGAGTATCTCGTACGTTGTTCACATTTACCTTACTTACCTTAAAGTATCGCATCACATCTTCTATCTCTTTCATGACCTCCCTTCCATATAGGTATAATTCACATTCACAACTTGAACTTCTATTATAATACTTGCACCTCTTTACATGATTCAGCTTCATACTGACTTCTTATGAGGCTGGTACTCTTCTAATTGGCTTTATCGTAGAGCCGTTATAAAATATGGCTATTGTATTGTCTCTCTTGTATCTCTTATATTAAGAGTGATTCTGTAATATTCTCAATCATGATGTTCATAATTTTCTAGGTCCAATAATCAAACTCCCAATTTACTTAGTTGATGTAAACTCTTTAGTTTCCTATGATCAACCTTTATGCAGGCTTAAGCTATCTTTTGATCTGCGGCTCATGGTATTAGTTGTTACTTTACCGTTTTATGGGCCCTATGGAATATCCATGATACAATTTTCAAACAATTCAATCCTTTGTCTATGATCTGGACTTAATTCTTTATTTCAACATATATGCTGCATGGATAATATTTCAAAATCTTAAGTGCGTTTATAATGTAACTAACTCTGGATCATTGATTGAATAGTTCCTTTCATTCCTTCTCAGCTTTCTTTAAACGTAAGCAATTACTTTTCCTGGTCGTTTTGCCACTTGTTGCATGAATACTTGCGTTATCTTAGTGCCCACACATATTGGAATTCCATACAACCCATATGATCTTGAAGATCACCTTTTGATTTTTTTGATTTTTTTTTCTTCTTCCCATTCATTAGCCACGATATGTGCCAATTTCTTATGGAGTGCATGCAATGTTGTTGTGAGACTGTTGTTACACGACCATTTCCTCTTTAGGTCACTGTGCTTAGGTTGAATTCTTCTTCCTTATTTCCTCAGCTAGTCATTCGTTGTAGTACTTAGGGAGACCTTCTGGTTCTTGTAAAGCTGTGAACTTATTGCATCGTTTACCCGGCGGAATTCTTGATGTTCTTTCTCACTTGTAATAATCCTTAGTTACTTACCTCCACACTCATGTGCTCGTATGGTTGCTTCTGAACTGAAGTTTTGACTGTCTTCCCAGTGGGACTCTCTTTTATTTCTATAACACTCATATGGTATCTTTAACTACCCCAACTCCTATCTGAATATTTCTCAAGGTCACGATGCCATATCTGTGAAACTGAATTCCCTATGTTGGGGTTTACTCTATTTATCTTGCACGATCTATTGATTTGTCTGTATCCTCTTATCTAGCCATAACTAGGCCCTTCCTGAATCAACTACTAACTACTCGTTGGCCCATTCTCATGTCAATACTCCGCGTAATCTTTCTTGGGTTATTTCCTTTGTCTTAACTTACGTCTCGCACTGGCTCCTTATTTATCAAAAACATCTCGGGCAGGAACTCTTACTTCCTTTCCTTGACTTCGTGCTTGCATAATGTTCTAGAATTGTATCATATCAGTAGGATTTGAGTAAGTGCAGTCTCATTCTTTTCTCATTTTTATCGCATTCTTCTTTTACCACTCCATAGTTACTAGAGCCACTTAACTTTAACTTAATACCACATCACTCCATATTCCCCCCTTTAGGAGAGTACTAAGAGTCAGAGCTACGACAATCTACCTATAGATATTTTACCTCTTCATCTTTGGTATCTTTTCACATCATTGATGACCCTTACTCGCCTTGCGGTAATTCTTCTATACCAAGGATAACAAAATTCCTTACTCCCGAGGGTGACACTTAGTGTAAGTGGCACACATAGTCCATTAAGCTTAACTTTGCTCACATTGCTTGTTGTAGGGAAGCGTCTTCCTGAATGACCTTTCTCTGAATTTCTCATGAATCTTCTTCTATTGTCCATTCTATTATCGCCGGAATGCAATATGAAATTCTCATGATGCCGACCATTATCAAATCACCCAGTCCCTAATTCATGTTTAGTTTATCTTGTTCACTAGCCCATACTAATTTCTATTACTTTAGGATATAACTTTTCCTTCTGGTAATCACGTTAGAGTCATGAACGTATTTCTCGAAATGAGGATATGACTTTAAGGCCTATACTCTTTTGTTGTCTCAAGGCCTGTCACCTCTCATCTTTTCTTTCCCTTGACTATAAACTCTATAATACAGTCATTTGTTTTTATCTACCTTTGTCATCCATGTATCACATCTCACTCATAAAGCTTCATTAACTCTCTTCTTATTTTCCTGCTAACATTTCTGTCTATCACTTTATTCTGAAAACTTCAACAAGACATTATTTTGCTTTTAGCTCCCCTTTGCTCCATCCACTGGCTCTTCGGGTTGCCTAACATTCTCTGTCTACTAGGGACGGGAGCCACACTAAGATAATATTTATCCCTTCCTGGATTCCAGTGCCTGTCTTTGAACATTCTAGTATTCATATCTAGATGTACTATTCTAGAGTGCACCATCTGGGTATCTCACAAGGAAATCTATTAGCACATTTGCAATACCATTTGGAAATGTTAACTAACGCAAACAATCCATCCACCATTCTGGGTTACTCTAACCCCAGCAAGATCCTGATATACCGTCCTTCTCTTAAACCATATATGTTAGCTCCTATAGGGCATAACTGAGATGGGTGTGGCCGATTATATATACCTCTATTATTGTTGAGGGTAACCGTAATATATAACTATAAGTGGGAAATCACTGTATCAATGAACCATCTTTCTTAAAACATGAATACATATGGGCCGTCAAGGCCTCTGACATACTGTACAANTGAATGACCTTTAAAGGTTATTCTTCTATCGTCCATTCTATTATCGCCGTAATGCAATCTCTGAAATTCTCATGATGCCAAATATTATCAAATCACTCAGTTCCTAATTCATGTTTAGTTTATCTTGTTCACCAGCCCATACTGATTTCTATTACTCTGGGGTCTAACTTTTCCTTCTGGTAATCACGTTAGAGTCACAAACTTATTTCTCGAAATGAGGATATGACTTTATGATCTATACTCTTTTGTTGCCTCAAGGCCTGTCACCTCTCGTATTTTCCTTCACTTGACTATACTCTGTAATACTGTCAACTTTTTGATCTACTGTTATCATCCATGTATCACATCTTGCTCATAATGCTTCCTTAACTCCCTTCTTATTTACATGCTAACATTTCTTTCTATCACTGTAGTCTGAAAACTTCAACAAGACATTCTTTTGCCTTTGGCTCCTCGTGCTCCATCCACCGGCCCTTCGAGGTGCCTAACATTCCTTCTCTACTAGGGACGGGAGCAACACTAAGATAATATTTATCCCTTCCTGGATTCCAGTGCCTGTCTTTGAACATTCTAGTATTCATATCTAGATGTACTATTCTAGAGTGCACCATCTGGGTATCTCACAAGGAAATCTATTAGCACATTTGCAATACCATTTGGAAATGTTAACTAACGCAAACAATCCATTCACCATTCTGGGTTACTCTAACCCCAGCAAGATCCTGATATACCGTCCTTCTCTTAAACCATATATGTTAGCTCCTATAGGGCATAACTGAGATGGGTGTGGCCGATTATATATACCTCTATTATTGTTGAGGGTAACCGTAATATATAACTATAAGTGGGAAATCACTGTATCAATGAACCATCTTTCTTAAAACATGAATACATATGGGCCGTCAAGGCCTCTGACATACTGTACAAAATGAACCACTGTCTAAAAAGCCTCTAAGAGTATTAGACATCAAATGGGACAGGGTACTGGCCTACCCATAAGTCTGTAGTGAAATTCTGACACGATGAGTCATAAACTCGACTGCACTCCGAATGAGGTGGAGTCTTACCGATCATTTGCTGAATGCTAACCTCGTCTACTATGAGGGCTCGTCAAACTAATTTTCTATACCTGCAGGCATGAATGCAGTGTCCCCAACAAAAGGACGTCAGTACGAATAATGTACCGAGTATGTAAGGCACATAAAATAAGTGTATAAAAGTCATGGAAGAAACATGGAGTAAATGACTCAACCTGTAAGTCTAGATAACTCTGTAAATCATGAAATACTTATAGTGTCATGCATATGCGTATGAATGTCATGTCATGTATAGTTACATGTGTTCATAACATCATCAAGTCTGTGAGGGCATTCCATCATATCATCTCAGTCACTGTGGGCAAAATCATCAACGTATACCAGCTGATCAGATTATGGTGTGTATATAATGATGTAATCTTTTCCCATTTCCCATATACATATATATACATATATATATATATATATATATATATGCGTATATAACTCCATCTGGTCATGGGTCAATGTACATGAATAAATGAATACAATACATGAGAAGTACGTCAATAAAATCTTTCGGAATGTCATAAGACCATTATGCCTATGATTAATATCATGAAGTAAACTTTATCAACCTACGTATTTTCTGAGATCCATGAACAGATGATAGAATATTAGGACACACGGGGAATCAAGAACATAGGCATCTCTAGTATTTCTATAAATAGAGTCGTTTATGTAAGTTGTGCATTTGCCCGTTTCGTTTATGTCGATTGGATCATGCCAAAAAGAAAGAAAGGATAGCCATAACATACCTGAGCCGATTCTCTTGACACACCCTCTAACATACGTTAATTGCGACAAATCACGTAATGGCGGATCGAAGTAGGGAAAAATCCATATCATATTCTTGAGAAAGATTGCACCGTACTCCCTTAGAATCGTAAAGTCTTGTTGCTATTATGCTAAGAAGTATCGTATGAATTGAAGTAACTTACGTTACTATCATATATGATCTTGGATGGAATTGTTCTTGCTGAAACCTTCTTTGAATTGTAGAGACTCAAAATGAATTAAAGAGATCTCTTTAATCTTTTGGGTGCGGCCACCACATTGTTGTGATGACTAGGCCACATAAATTCTCCAAATGTGCCACCTATTTTATGCACTTAAGAGTCACATATTAGGCTTTGATCAAGACTTTATGGGCTGCCACGTTGGGACCCTTTAGTCTTTATCCAAAATTCCTTAATCACCTTGTTAATCTTTCACCAAAATCCATAATTATCCAAATATCAACATAATTAAGAATTATCTCAAATTTACTTAAAATACTACTCACTTTTAACACACTTCATATACCTTACTATTATAGTCATGTGGTACCTTGTATGGCACTAGTCGATAAATACGGGGTATTATAACTTGGACCATATTTTATTTCATAATGTCAAACTTCGACGAAAACTCATTTTTTTCGATTCGCTTACCCTCTCACTTTCACGAATTTACTTATCACTTGTTTGAAGTAGCATAATACTTATAATCTCCAAATAATCTTGTCCTTGAACTGAGGTCAATTATCTTACGACAATTTTCAACGTACAATACTACAGGGTATAACATCATCGTAATATAATACTGCGGAGCGTAACATCGATAATACTGCGGGGCGTAACAATTCTACTCCAAAATGCCCTTGCCTCTCAAATCCATCTCCAAACTTCCCGAATCTAGCCACAAGCAGTTCCATACAATCAATATAGGGTAAAGGAATTAATTTCACAAGAAAAATACAAAATTATAGCCAAAATCCAAAATCGGCCGAAACCCAACCCAAACCAGGCTTACGGGCCAATGTCTCAAAATCCGACAAAAGTCACAAAATCCGAAAGCTCATTCACTCACGAGTCCAACCATACCAAATTCATCAAAATCCAACACCAATTGGTCATTCAAATCCTTAAAACCACTCCAAATCCCTAGTCTTAAATCCCCAATTTACACCTCAAAAACACACTATCTAGGTGGGATACCAGTGGGGAAACATAATTGTTGAAGAAAAATGAAGACAAGGAACTTACCTCAAGAATTCCACTTGAAAAGCCCGCGCAAAATCTCTAAACTCCGAGCTCCAAATGATGAAATGAAGCCAACAATCTCGGATACCGCTGATATAGGTTCTGCCTAGGCACTTCCACACCTGCGGAGCCTGGGCTCTCACCTGCTCGCCCGTTAGTGCGAAAAATCTGGGCGCACTTGCAAAAATGACTAACTCCGACTGCCTCCACTCCTGCGACCCATTGTCTGCATCTGCGCTATCGCATGTGTGGAGAAACCATCGCACATGCGACTCCTGCTGGTCTCCACCCTTTCCGCACTTGCACTCAACCTACTGCATATGTGGCACCGCATCTGCGGTCCTCTCTCTGTAGGTGCGGTCACACCAGCAGCTCTCAGACTTCAGCAACTTCTTAAATCACATTCCAAGTCTGTTAGCCACCTGAAATGAACATGAGCCCCCCGGAACCTCAACCAAACATACCAACAAGTCTTATAACATCATACAAACTTAATAGAATCTTCAAATCACCTCCAACAACATCGAAAACACGAATTACACACAGATTCAAGCCTAAGAAACTTCAAAAGTTTTCAAATTCTACAAACGACACCGAAACCTATCAAATCACGTCTGATTGACCTCAAATTTTGCGCATAAATCATAAATGACCCCGCGGACCTACTGCAACTTCCAGAATCGGAATTCGACTCCGATATCAAAAAGTCAACCCCCTAGTCAAACTTCCTAAAAATTTGACTTTCGCCATTTCAAGCATAATCCCACTACGGACCTCTAAATAATTTTTCGGACACGCTCCTAAGTCCAAAATTACCATACAAAGCTATTTGAATCATCATAATTCGAATCAGGGGCCGTTTACACATAGATCAATATCCGGTCGACTTTTCCAACGTAAGTTTTCCATTTAATAGACTAAGTGTCTCATTTCACACTGAATTCACTCCAGACCCGAACCAACTAACCTGATAAGTCATATAACAACTCTAAAGCATAAATAGAGAAATAAATGGGGGAACGGGGCTACAACTCTCGAAACAACCGACCGGGTCGTTACATCCTCCCCCTCTTAAACAAACGTTCGTCCATGAACGGGTCTAGAAACATACCTGGTGTCTCAAATAAGCGTGGATAATTGCTCTGCATCTCCCGCTCGGTCTCCCAAGTAGCCTCCTCCATGGGCTGACCTCTCCACTATACCTTCACTGAAGCTATATCCTTTGACCTCAACTTTCGAACCTGCCGATCCAAAATGGCCATTGGTTCCACATCATAAGTCAAATCACCATCCAACTGAACCGTACTGAAATCCAAAACATGAGACGGATCGTCGATATACTTCCGGAGCATAGAAAGATGAAATACTGGATGCACACTCGACAAGCTAGGTGGCAAGGAAAGCTTGTAAGCCACCTCCCCAATCCTCTGAAATACCTCAAAAGGCCCAATGAACCGAAGGCTCAACTTGCCCTTCTTCTCGAACCTCATAGCACCCTTCATGGGGTGAAACCTTCAGCAAAACCTTCTCCCCAACCATGTAAGACACATCACAGACTTTCCTGTCAGCATAGCTCTTCTGTCTGGACTATGCCGTGAGAAGCCGCTCTTGAATCAATTTAACCTTGTCCAATGCATCCTGAACCAAATCTGTACCCAAAAGTCTAGCCTCACCTGGCTCAAACCAACCCACCAGAGATCTACACTGCCTCCCATACAAAGCCTCATACGGGGCCATCTGGATGATCGATTGATAACTGTTATTGTAAGCAAACTCTGCGAGTGGCAGAAACTGATCCCAAGAACCCCCAAAATCAATGACACAAGCGCGTAGCATGTCCTCCAATATCTGAGTAGTGCGCTTGGATTGTCCGTCCATCTGAGGGTGAAATGATGTGCTCAACTCAACCTGGATTCCTAACTCGCACTACGCGGCTCTCCAAAACTGCGATGTAAACTGTGTTCCTCTATCTGAAATGATGGAAACTGGTACACCGTGAAGGCGAACAATCTCTCGGATGTAAATCTCAGTCAACCGCTCTGAAGAATAGGTAGTACCAACTGGAATAAAGTGTGCGGACTTGGTCAGCCGATCCACAATCACCCAAATAGCATTGAACTTTCTCGAAGTCCGTGGGAGTCCAACTACAAAATCCATGGTGATCTGCTCATATTTCCACTCTGGAATCTCTAACCTTTGAAGTAATCCACCCGGTCTCTGATGCTCATACTTCACCTGCTGACAGTTAAGACACCGAGCTACAAATCCCACTACATCCTTCTTCATTCTCCCCCACCAATAGTGCTGCCTCGAGTCCTGATACATCTTCGCGGCACCCGGATGAATGGAATACCGCGAACTGTGGGCCTCCTCAAGAATCAACTCACGTAGCCCATCCACATTGGGCACACAAATCCGACCCTGCATCCTCAATACCCCCATCATCCCCAATAGTCACATCTCTGACATCGTCGTGCTGAACCGTGTCCTTAACGACAAGCAAGTGGGGATCATCATACTGGCGCTCTCTGACGTGATCATATAAGGAGGACCGAGAAACCACACAAGCTAGAACCCGGCTGGGCTTCGAAATATCCAATCTTACGAACTGGTTAGCCAAAGCCTGAACATCAACTGTAAGAGGTCTCTCCCCAACGGAATAAATGCAAGACTATCCATACTCGCCGCCTTTCTACTCAAGGCATCAACCACCACATTAGCCTTCCCCGGATGATACAAAATGGTGATATCATAGTCTTTTAGCAGCTCCAACCATCTCCGCTATCTCAAATTTAAATCCTTTTGTTTGAACAAGTGCTGGAGCCTATGATGATTAGTAAATACCTCACAAGACACACCATAGAGATAGTGCCTCAAAATCTTCAACGCATGAACAATGGAAGCCAACACCAAATCATGAACAAGTTAGTTCTTCTCATGAGGCTTCAACTGGAGCGAAGCATAAGCAATCACTCTACCCTCCTACATCAACACACACACAATGTCGATCCGAGTAGCATCACAATACACTATATAAGAGCCTGAAGCTGACAACAAAACTGGAACTGGAGCTGTGATCAAGGTAGTCTTGAGTTTCTGAAAGATCTCCTCACACTCATCCGACCACCTGAAAGAAGAACCCTTTTGGGTAAGTTTGGTCAAGGGCGATGCAATAGATGAGAAACCCTCCACAAAGCGACGATAATAATCGGCCAAGCCGAGAAAGCTCCGAATCTCCGTAGCTGAGGACGATCTAAGCCAACTCTGAACCGCCTCTATCTTCTTTGGATCCACCCGAATACCCTAATTGGACAACATGTGTCCCAAGAATGCCACTAAACTGAGCCAAAATTCACACTTGGAGAACTTGGCATAAAACTTCTCCTCCCTCAATCGCTGCAACACAATACGCAAATGATGGGCATGCTCTTCCTGTGTACGAGAGTATACCAGGATATCATCAATGAATACAATAACAAACGAGTCGAGATAAGGCTGAAATATACTGTTACTCAGATGCATGAATGTTGATGGGGCGTTGGTCAGCCCAAAAGACATCACAAGAAACTCATAATGACCATAATGGGTCCGGAATGCTGTCTTTAGAATATTCGAGTCCCGTATCTTCAATGGTGATATCCAGACCTCAAATCAATCTTGAAGAACACCCTCACTCCCTGAAGCTGGTCAAACAGATCATCAATACACGGCAAAGGATACTTGTTCTTGATTGTAACTTTGTTCAACTATCTATAATCAATGCACATTCTCATAGTACCGCCCTTCTTCTTCACAAACAATATCGGTGCACCCTAAGGTGACACACTAGGCTAATAAACCCCTTATCAAGGAGTTCCTGAAGCTACTCCTTCAATTCCTTCAACTCAGCTGGTGCCATGCGATATGGTGGAATAAAAATGGGCTGAGTGCCTGGCACCAAGTCAATACCGAAGTCAATATCCCTGTCGGGCGGCATGCCTGGCAAGTCTGCAGGAAACATATCCGAAAATTCCCGCACCACCGGAACAGAATCAATTGTAGTAGCATCGGCACTAACGTCCCTCACAAAGGCCAAATAAGATACACCACCCTTCCAACCATCCACTGGGCCTTCAAATATGAAATCACTCTACTGGGAACATAGTCTGGAGAACCTCTCCACTTAATTATCGGAAACCCCGGCATCGCCAACGTCACAGTCTTAGCGTGACAATCTAGAATAGCATGACATGGAGACAACCAATCCATACCCAAGATCACGTCAAAATCAACCATGCTAAGCAACAATAGATCAACTCTAATATCCAGACTCCCAATGCTCACTACACACGACCGATATACACGGTCCAGAATAAAAGTATCGCCGACCGGCGTAGAGACATGAACAGATGAAACTAAGGACTCACGGGGCATATCCAAATGACGAGCGAAGTACGATGATACATATGAATAAGTGGAACCAGGGTTAAATAGTACAGAGGCCTCTCTGCGGCAAACTGAGACAATACTTGTGATCACTGCGTCTGAAGCAACACCATCTGGTCTGCTAGGAATAGCATAGAATCCAGCCTGACCGTCGCCTGATCAGCCTCCCCCTCTAGGGCGACCCCTAACTGACTGAGTTCCACCCCAAGCTGGCTGAGTGGGTGGTGAAATAATGGGAGCTGAAGTCGAAGGCTGACTCCTTTGCTGAGTTGGACCTCCCGTGAGGCGGGGACAGTACCTCTTGATGTGACCCATATCTCCACACTCGAAACAACCCCTCCCTGTGAATGGCGGTAGGGACTGGAGAGAGCCCCGAGCACCAGAATACCCGCTAGATGAACCCGGTGCCAATGAGCCTAAATTGAAGGTGCATGGGATGAACTCTGAGCTGGTAGGGCACTGAGAGATGACTGGCCCTGATGATAACTATATGAACCATGGCTGGATGATGCTCCACGGTGAACTGGATGACCCGTCTGAGCATGCATATAAGTTTGACACCACTGAAATCACCTGAACCACGAGGCCTCTTGGCCTCCCTCTCACCCTGCTCCTGACTGCATACCATCTCTATCTGCCAAGAAATGTCGACAACCTCATAAAAAGTAGCACCAGATACCCTCTCTCTAGTCATAAGCAACCATAACTGATATGTGAGGCCATCAACGAACCTCCGAATCCTCTCCCTATCAGGGGGAACTAGCCAAGCTGCGTGATGATCCAACTCAGAAAACCTCATCTCGTACTGCGTCACAGACATGCCATCCTGACGAAGCTGCTAAAACTACCTATGCAGCTCCTCTATGCGAGATTGCGGCACGAACTTCTCCAAGAAGAAAACGGATAACTCTGGCCATGTAATTGGTACTGTACCGACTGGCCTGCGCCTCTCATAAGCCTCCCACCATCTGAAGGCACCCCAGAAAACTAAAAAGTAGTAAACGAGACCCCACTAGTATCAAGAATACCCGCTGTCTGAAGTATCCGCTCACACCTATCAAGAAAACACTAAGCATCCTCTGACTCAGCACTGCTAAATGATGGAGGTCGAAGCCTCCTAAATCTCTCAAGCCTCCTCTACTCATCGTGTGCCATAACGGGGACTACCGGGGCCTGAGCAGCTGTAGCCGGCTGGGCTGGTAATGCCCCCGGTATTAGAAGTCCCTGCACTACCTGATCCGGAGTACGGACAATAGGGGTATGAGTACCTCCCCCGGCCTGAGAAGTGGCAGGTGCGGCCTGAGCCGAAACCACCTGAGCAAGGCTAGTGCAAACTGTTAATATTTGGTCCAAAGTCTCCTGAAGGCCTGGATCACAATGGGCACAACTGGTGCCTGAGCTGGAGCAACTGGTGGGTCTGCAGGTGCTGCCCTAGTTACACCTCTGCCCCTACCGCACCCTCGGCCTCTCACGACCCTAGCTGGTGGTACTGGTGGCTATCCATCTTGTCCAATAGTATCTTTTTTCTCACCATCTGTGAGAGAATAAAGTAAAAGCAATTCAGTTTTCGGAATCACCAAATTCGCACGACAGAGTACAGGAAAGTGAAATTTTTCCTAATGGTTCGGTAGCCTCTTGAAGATAAGTACAGATGTCTCTGTACCGATCCGCAAGACTCTACTAAACGTGCTCATGACTCATGAGACCTATGTAAACTAGGCTCTGATACCAACTTGTCACGACCAAGAAACCAACCATCGTGATGGCGCCTATCGTGGAACTAGGCAAGACGCTACTCAACTATCTCAACATAGTAAAAGCTTTATAATATAGGCAGAAGCAATTTAATACTTAAGAAAAACCTTTTTAAAACCGAAATGAACCCGCAACACAATACAATCTATCCCAAAACTAGGGTGTCACCGAGTACATGGGCATCTATGTCAGAATACAGTCTACTATAATGTCTAAAGAGTAAAAACGGAAGTACAAATAAAGATAATGAAGGAGAGTCAAGGCCTGCGAACGCCATGCAACTACCTCGATAGTCTCCGAGATCCTATCTCCTCAATCAGCAGTCGGCGTAACCAGAAGCACCTCGATCTACACACAAGGTGCAGGGTGTAACGTGAGTACAACCAACTCAGTAAGTAACAAACCCAAACTGTGGGCTGAAAGTAGTGAAGAACTCAACCGGCACAGTTCAATACAGAAAATAATAGTGCAAAAACGTAGGCATGCTTTCAAATTAAATGGGTAACTCAAAACAGTAAAGTATAGCAGATCTAAACAGTGTAAAAAATATGACTCTACTATCTCTACATGACAATGCACATGCTGTTTATGATGCACCATGTTGTCAGCCTCATGTGCTCACACTCTCAAATGCTCAACCACACGGTACTGTATATGGCCTATACGGCCCAGGGAAGATCCATCCCGGAACATATATATCACTGACTGTAAGTCACCCAGTATCCGAGCCCCCCCGGAACCTCAACCTAACATACCAACAAGTCTTATAACATCATACAAACTTAATTGAATCTTCAAATTACCTCCAACAACATCGAAAACATGAATTACACACAGATTCAAACCTAAGAAACTTCGCAATTTTCCAAATTCTACAAACGACGCCGAAACCTATCAAATCACGTCTGATTGACCTCAAATTTTGCACATAAATCATAAATGACCCCATGAACCTACTGCAACTTCTGAAATTGGAATCCGACCCCGATATCAAAAAGTCAACCCCCCGATTAAACTTTTTAAAAATTTAACTTTCACTATTTCAAGCCTAATCCCACTACGGACCTCCAAATAATTTTCCGGACATGCTCCTAAGTCCAAAATCACCATACAGAGCTACTGAAATCATTAGAATTTGAATATGGGGTCGTTTACACATAGATCAACATCCGGTCAACTTTTCCAACTTAAGCTTTCCATTTTAGAGACTAAGTGTCTCATTTCACACTGAATTCACTCTGGACCCGAATCAACTAACCCGATAAGTCATATAACATCTATAAATCATAAATGGAGCAGTAAATGGGGGAACGGGGCTACAACTATCGAAATGACCGGCCGGGTCGTTACATTACTCAAGGCCTCCAACCGCCGAACGATGCGCTGGAGGTCAAAACAACCGGTCGGGTCATTACATTCTCCCCCACTTAAGCATATGTTCGTACCCGAACGTACCTAGAACTGCTCCAGAGTTGTCCAAAATTATTATTTAACACCTCATGCACCTACCTGTGCCACCATAACCCATGTGAGCACATTATCTCGGGCCAGACTGAAGATCCTCCATATAACCTTAGCTAACAAGCTTTAGAACCAAATTCCAACATCCAGGTTTTTCCACGAGACCCGATTCTAACACACTAATACCCCATCAATCACCAGACACTGTACCCACCATGACCTTGCTTCTCCGCTGAAATTACACCATGCACCACATAAGTCGCTTGATCACAATAATATCCTTCGACCACAATGGTTGTAATTCCACGAACCTGGTGCCCGTAATACACCTCATAACACATATAAGCCCCGATCCAACTCTCGCGATACTTCCACAACGGAAGAGATGTGTAGAAACTAATAATCACCTGCCGAATCAACACATCATGGAGTCTCTCCTACAGACAAGAACCATTACCTTATTCTGAACTGAATAACGATATTTGCCTTTTAATATACCCTACATAACTCTGATCGCACTAATCTCAGGTCCAGAAACCTCGTCTCACCCAGTACAAGCAGCTCGGGCAATAAGCCACCTCAAACAATGTCCAAGATTTCATATGACGCCATCAATGGGCCAACAAGCAACAACTTGAATGTGACACATAAGGAAGAACGAACTCTGGAAAGAACTCCCCAGCCTGTGTAATGAATAAATCGGTCGAACAGACGCTATGAACCCTTGTCGGAGAACGAGAAACAAAATACACAAGAATGGATATAGGGAACCGTACTCATCATCTCATTGTTGCGGCGTGCAACCCGATCCATACCTGATACTGTTGCGGCATGCAACCCGATCCAAACAACACACCCATGGCGGTGTGCCACCCGATCCACACATAGCAATAAATAAGGAAATTATCCATCAAGCCAAAATGCTTATACCTACGAAATACCTGAATATCGACCACAAGCACGCCGAGTGCAAAATATAACCCTGGGAGACGGATAGCTCAACCCAAGTACAACTAAGGCGCGATAAATGACCTGCATCTCGACAACCATCCTGCTCATATAACACTACAAGCTACACGGGACCTCAACACATATGTAAATAATCAAGCCGCCTCACAACCCTCATGGCACAATAGAGATTATACGGAATAGCTGACGGGGGAATAACATCCAATGCCCGATAACTCCTCTGTAAGCAGTGCTATGACGAATGAACACAACCGACCTGACGTAGAGCACACATTCTCATTAGACCCACCAACGGACTTCAAACCGATTCTGATCATACCACAATGGGCCAATAACCTTGCAACCAAATAGATCATCGTTCAGGCATAAACTCTCATATTAGCGATAGTACCAGAATCTGCATACTTGGTTTCAATCCTTAACAATCAAGTGACTAACATGTCACACTTATACAGATTTCCCCGTGGGATACGCTCCCACGACCTTTCACACCAGGTAGCAAAGTCTGCACCTCCACACCACTAACCGTACTAATTCTGTAAAGCCAACCAAGAGTCCACAATTCAATACACAAAGCANTTGCGGCATGCAACCCGATCCAAACAACACACCCATGGCGGTGTGCCACCCGATCCACACATAGAAATAAATAAGGAAATTACCCATCAAGCCAAAATGCTTATACCTACGAAATACCTGAATATCGACCACAAGCACGCCGAGTGCAAAATATAACCCTGGGAGACAGATAACGCAACCCAAGTACAACTAAGGCGCAATAAATGACCTGTATATCGACAACCATCCTGCTCATATAACACCACAAGCTAAATGGGACCTCAACACATATGCAAATAATCAAGCCGCCTCACACCCCACATGGCACAATAGAGATTGTACGGAATAGCTGACGGGGGAATAACATCCAATGCCCGATAACTCCTTTGTAAGCAATGCTATGACGAATGAACACAACCGACCTGACGTAGAGCACACATTCTCATTAGACCCACCAACGGACTTCAAACCGATTCTGATCATACCACAATGGGCCAATAACCTTGCAACCAAATAGATCATCGTTCAGGCATAAACTCTCATATTAGCGATAGTACCAGAATCTGCATACTTGGTTTCAATCCTTAACAATCAAGTGACTAACATGTCACACTTATACAGATTTCCCCGTGGGATACGCTCCCACGACCTTTCACACCAGGTAGCAAAGTCTGCACCTCCACACCACTAACCGTACTAATTCTGTAAAGCCAACCAAGAGTCCACAATTCAATACACAAAGCATCTTACATAGGACATCGTTCTCAGGTGACACTATAGAAAATACCAGCTTACTCTGAATATCTGAACTCCTTCCTGCTCATCCGAGCTCGCGACATTCTTGTCAACACTGAACCGCAACCTTGATCCTCAACTTCAAATTCCCATGCCGCTCACTGCACCTATCATGTCGCTACACGAGAGTGCAAGAATTCAACATAACCCCTTAACTAATAGTAGAATAAGCACTTCATTGGTTAGATTTATTTCACTTAACTTACTTCGGAAGGACCATTGCAATACGCTTCAAGTCGTGATCTAGACCACCGTAACTCTTCCGGAATCCATTTACACAACAGGGTTATTTGACTCAAATACCTCCTAAATCAATCAAGTTATGGCGATGTCAAGTCCGCACGTATATCCACAAACCACATGTATAACTTCACACGCCGAAGGAACTGATCATTGCCACAATCATGCTGATTCAACCATTAATAACCGAACCCACTTCTTCCAATTTACTCTTGACTTGCCTTAGAAATAATAATTATTTCATTCAAAAACATAACGAACTCAATTTGCAATCATCCCGAGTGACCCAAATCACGAGACGACGTCGCCTCAATACCCGAGAAGCATCTCATACCCTCCTCAAGTGCATAATAGCATCTCCAACTGGTATGCCCGTTCTGCAAGACCTTCCGCAAATCCGAACTTATTTCTCCCTTCCCCAAATACTGCACCGCAGACCCGATGATAACATAGAACACTCCAAGCCTCTTTCATAATCCACTATACGAACTCGATCCTTAATCACACAACGGACCCGAAATCCTTCGGCACTGCACCTAGATCCTTGAACCCACTAGAATCATTGTTAAGAGTCACCCACTCTGACCTAGTCCCGGATATAACCAAACTTATACGCTCTGCTAGCATATGAACACCCCCTCAAAGAAGTAACTGGCTGAATTCTTTTCCTTGTACATCACATCCACCAGAAGCATAAACTCCGAGTCTTCCAAAAACCTGCACCTGAATCAATAATGCGAAGTATAACACACATTCATGAAGTTCTTTGCCCGAATTACCCCTGATGTTTTCTTTTCTTAGTTGTAGATAATCCACCAATGCACCGATAATCAGAATACGCACAAACACACAACCACGCGATCTAATAGTAGATGGTGGGCTCCCCCACTTAGCCTTAAGCTACCATCACATAATATAGAACCCACAAAGATTCCTCCTTCTCAATTACCATGATCTTGCACCGTCAACCCGCCATATCTCTCGAAACCTCTTATTAGACTCTTCATAAAACATCCCAAATTATCCGCCACAATCACTTACTCGACCTCGTGCTTGGTAGTAAGTAGAATTCTTCGTAGAAAGTTCATCAACATCACGCAACTGCCAACCTGTTCACAGGAGATAACCTACCTATGGAAATTCCATACCAGCATCTTCCAACAACGCTGCATTGGGTACAACTACCACGAATTTAGTAAACCTTCCTAAGCCTATGCTCGTCCACCAGCTATACAAGTATGTCCACTCCTCATTGACATCAACTGAAAATCTGACAATACATTCCAAATTCGAATTCATGTTGCATCCAAAAACGATAATCAAGTCTTCACACCCCTCTTCATTTCAAGCAAACTCCTCTTTGACATATTCAATCTCCCTCGGTACAGTAGCCACCATCCCAAATAAAATCCATAGACCAAATCACATTCCATCACGATTAACAAATCACCCTAAAATTTCTCAAAGCACATGGCTATCCTACCACAGAATCTATACGCTACTCTGCCACTCCCACTTCGGTTAACCCATATCCTTAAGCAACTTCTCGACATCTGTTGTGCGTACCTGGCCTGCTAGCAATTCAATCACCACGAGATATCTCCCACCATGTCCCTCCTTGCCTGTCACTACCCCACAACCTCATATCCAAATCCATCTTTGTAGCACCCGATCTAATAAATTGCTACCAACTCTAATCCTCCTCATAGATCATCTTTCTCAAGCCATTAGCATTAGAAACACTGATTCGATTCTGAAATCGCTACACACCGCTATCCCTAACAACCGCTTCTCAGGTACTATTTCATAACACCCTGCCCCGAAGGCAAATCAAGAAGACCATAACACAGGCGAACCTTAAATATGTTCGAACATGGACGACGACACCACATCACAAATGAAAAATCCACCACGCTCAAAAATATCAATCCTCGTTACTCTATCAACCAAAGCCTGAATATCTATAGTCTGATTGCCTTTCCTCCGCTGGAATTAAATGCTGAACCTCTAGACTATGCATTGAGAAATCCTTCTTTCGAGTCACTCACAGCCTTGACACGTAAACAAGCACCCTACTATTACACAAACACTATGCGATAACAACACGTGAACATCATAGTAATCCATGCATAGCATCAAAACCATAAGAAATACAGATACCGAGCAGAAATGACAGAACATCCTTCTGCCAGGCGACGATACTAGCCTACCTGAATATGCAGGGAAAAACATCCTACACCACGTCTGCAGTACCACTACAACTCCTCGATGCCCAATTGATAACAAGCACTTCACGTCACATAAGATTGAGTAGGAAGGAAATAAAGGCATAAACGTCAAAGGATTAAAATCGCACGATGAGGAATCAAGAAGGGAAGTGCTCCTAATAGCCTTGTAGCCTCTCGAAGATAAGTACATACATCTTCGTACCGATCCGCAAGACTCTATTAGACTTGCTCATGACTCCTGAGACCCAAATGAACCTAATGCTTTGATACCAAGCTGGCACGGCCCAAAATCCACTATAGGTCATGATGGCGCCTAACGCCGCTGTCAGACAAGCCAACAGTGCTCGATCAACTTAATTACTCATTTTGATTACTTTAAAATCATAATTCTCGTTAATCAAATAGTATAAAAGCTGGTACTCATGCAAAACCCATGATTTTATTTTCCAATTCCTGTATAAGAATATAATTTTCAAGGTGAAATGTTAATAATTACATGAACTACAATAATGAACAACCAGTAGGAACCCCAAAAACCTAGTGTTACAAGTGCATGAGCATCTACTAAGGAGAACAATAATAATACAACAACCGTCTGGAATACAAGTTAGACGGGGAAAATAAATAACTCTGATGCAGGCGATGTATGCTGCGGATCGTAACTAGGAAATGCAGCCCACCGTAAAGTCCCCACAAAAGTCGCACCTCTACACCCAGAGGACCACCGAAAACATATATATACCTGTACAATAAGTGCAACAAGTGTAGCATGAGTACGTAAATCAATGCGTACCCGGTAAGTATCTAGCCTAACCCCAGAGAAGTAGTGATGAGGGGTCGACTACGATACTTACTAGTGGTTCAATAAGACAGATACAATAGAAGTAAATAGATGTGAGGAAGAGTAAATAAATGAAATAAATAAGTATAAATACGTGGTACAATCCTCCTCTCAACAATAAACTCAAGCTCTCAATTAACAGTTACCTCCTCAACCGGAGTATATATATAATGGACCTCACCAGATAGGTCGTCACAATTCAAATCTGGAAAACTCACAGATACGTTCGTTTCTTATCAAATATTACGCACAATTCCATAAGAGTATTTTTATAGAAATGTCGAGGCGTACGGCCTGATCCCATCATAATGTGTGCATTGTCGAGGGTCGAACAACATGAACCATATATATATCTATTATACTACCGAGATGAACGTCCCACTCCCATGAGAGTATGATACTGCCAAGGCGAATAGCCCGATCCTATTAGAATAAGACGTTTTAATGGGTCCTTGACCCCACACACAAATAAACATGTGAGTTATGAATTTTAAGGAAAACCTTTCGATGAAAACGCATAGCGCGGGAGGATTTCGTAAGAGGAGCACATTTATTCCGCGGCTAATCATGAAGCTGGTCAAATATCTACAATAGCAAGTCTTTCACTCTATGCAAGTCTAGTCTCAAGTTGTAATGTAAAATAAAGGAATTTAATAGGCAAGGGGAAACTCAAATAGTACAGTTATAGCATGGCGGGAACCTAAGTCTACATAGATATAACATGAATCTAGCTACGTACAGACTCTCGTCAAAAGCCAAAATTATCCATTCAAGGTTTCCTACCAAAATCCCACAATTTTCCTAAATTTTCCTCCTTAAATCCACATATAAACCTAACATTTAGCTCACAACAAGTGGGAAATTACTTACCTTGTGTTGCATGATGAAAACTCCTCAAAATCGCCCAGAAACCGAGCTTCAAAATTCCAAACAAGAATGACGAAATGACCAAGTTCTATCCCTTATGTTCTGCCCAATTTTGCTTCTGCAGACAGAATCTTCGCATCTGCGACGTCGCTTCTGCGACCACAAATGCGCATCTGCAAAGTCCACTGGTCAGAAGCCCCATCGCACTTGCGGACTCCTTCCCGTTTCTGCGTAACCGTAGGTGCGAAGCCATAGTCGCCTCTGCGCTCCAGCTCGCTTAGGCGACCACTTTGTCGTTTCTGCGACGCCGCAGAACCGTTCCATTTTCTGCCTCTAAGAAGCCATTCCAAGCCATCCTTCCTCGCTTTTGCGATGCAATTCTCGCTTCTGCGATGTCATTTCTGTGACCCAACTTCCGCAGAAGCGATCGCACCAGCAACCAGAAAACTTCCAGCATTGTCTTAGTCCAAAATTCGATCCGTTGACCATTTGGAATTCACCCGAGGCCTTCGGGACCTTAACAAAATATATCAACACGTCCAAAATGCAATACGAACTTAGTCGAGGCCTCAAATCATGTCAAACAATATTGAAATTATGAATCGCTCCTCGAATCAACATATAAATTTTTAAATTCCCAAATTTTATTTCTTGTGCCGAAACTTACCAGATAAATCCGGAATGAATTCAAATTATATGCACAAGTCACAAATCATAATACGAACCTATTCCAAGGCTTGGAATCAAATGGATATCGATAACATCAAAATTCACTTCAAACCAAACTTATGAACTTCTTAAACCTTCGAAATGCCAAATTTCCATAATAAGCGCCGAAATGCTTCTGGACCACCCGAACCCGAACATACTCCCAAGTCCTAAATTACCATATGAATCTATTGGAACCTTCAAATCCCAATTCCGAGATCGTTTACTCAAGATTCCAACCTTGGTCAATTCTTCCAACTTAAAGCTTCTAAAATTAGAATTTTCCATCTGAATCAACTCTAAACTTCCCTAAATTTAATTCCGACAAAACGTATAACTCATAATACCTGAGGTGAAGCTAATCAAGGACTTAAACTACCAAACAATGCGCTAGATCTTAAAATGACCAATCAGGTTGTTACATACTGCTAGATTATTCACTCCAATAAATTAAAATAGACCAAAGTTAGACGGAGAGTATACTGTTAATTTAAGTCAAGTAAACATCATAATTAATAGCTATAGTCCCATTTATCTAACATGTATACTCATATGGAGAGTAAGTACATGATATCAATAACTAGTATTCCACCTAGTGAGCTTACAATAAATTTATTCGATATGGTGGAAGACTTGTAACGACCCGACCGATTATTTTGAGATCTAGTGTGTCACTCAGAGGTTTGAGACCTTGAGTAGCTTCCCTTCATGTTCTACAACTTGTACGCGTATTCGAAATTAAATTTCGGGAAGTTCGGAGTTGATTCGGATGGAAAATTCTCAATTCGGAAGCTTTAAGTTGGAATAGTTGACTAAGGTTTGACTTTTGAGTGAACCTCTGAATTGGTATTTGAAGGTTCCAATATATTCGTATGATGATTTTGGACTTGTGAATATGTTCGAGTTGAGTATCGGATGGTCCAGGAGCATTCCGGCGCCTATTTCTAAAAGTTAGCATTTTGAAGGTTTAAGAATTTCCTAAGTTTAGCTTGAAGAGGGATTTGGTGTTATCGATGTCCGTTTGGGGTTCCGAGACATGGAAAATGTTCGTATTGTAATTTTTGATTTGCATGTAAAATATGGCATCATTCTGGGATGTTAAAGTATAATTCGGACACGTTCGACAATGTTTGAAAATTGAAAAGCTAAAAGAAAGTTTTGGCCGTTGATTCATAGTTTTGATATGTTTTAGCGTGATTTGATACTTCGACTAAGTTTTTATCATAATTGGGGACGCGTTTATATATTTGGTTGAGGTTCCAGGGGCCTCGGGTGGATTTCGGGTGATTAACGGATTGGATTTTGGACTTAAGGAAAAATTGGAAATTCTGAATACTGGTGTTTTCGAACCTGCGGATGAAGGACCGCATGTGCGGTACTGCAAGAGCAAGGAAGTGGATCATAGAAATGACTTGGGCAGGGCCGGACTGAGGTCGCAGGTGCGAAGATGTTTTTCGCACCTGCGTGATCGCGGAAGCGAAAATGAAGGCGCATAAGCGGAAGCGAGTAGCTGAAACATTTCCCCAGAAGCGAAGGGACGGGCGCAGGTGTGCCTTCGCAGGTGCGAATTCTTGCCCGCAGATGCGGATGGGGGAGGCCTTAGGGGAACCGCAGAAATGGAATTTTTGGCCGTGCCTGCGGAACCGCAGAAGCGGTCAAGTGACCGCATATGCGATGATCGCTGGTCAGAAGGCTTGTTTAAGTACGTGGGTTTAGCTCATTATAATTTTATTTCTTCGATGGGAGTCGGCCATGGAGCGATTTCGGAGTGACATTTTCATCGTCAATCATGAGGTAAGTAATTTCTACAAGTTTGAGTTAAATACATGAATTATACATAGATTTGAACATGGAAATTTTGGAAAATTGTGGGATTTCGAAGAAAACCTAAAATTTGGTATTTTTAGATTTTTACCACGAAATTAGACATGGAATTTGGAATAAATCATATATTTGAGTTTGTAATGTTATGATTAAAGTTTATCTTCGAACAACTTCGGAATCCGGGAACATGGGCCCGACAGTTGACTTTATTGATTTTTCAGGCGAAGTTGGAAATTGTTATAAATTGTTAAATTGTAGGCATTGGAGTATATTTTGATTGTTTTTCACGTTGTTTGACTAGTTTCGGAGCGAGGTAAGTCTCTTGTCTAACCTTGTGAGGGGGAAACTACCCCATAGGCGATGTAATTATTATGTGCACTAGTTGTGGGTGCTATGTACACACTAGGTGATGATAGTCCGCACGTAGCTAAATCATGTTTATGTCCAGGTAGACTTAGGACTTTATAATGTAATATTAGAATTGTTTGTACTCATTTTTCTAGCTTAACTAATTGAAATTGATTTAGAAACATGTATATATATTAGGCCGAGCCTTATCACCTTGAGTTGTTGGCAAGTTATTTTAGAAACGGTAAAGGTTATATTCACTTCGTGCTCCTGTACTGTATTGTAAGCGCGTGTCTCGTAATTAGATAATTTCCTTCCTTTCTTGTGGAGCGGGCCGAATGCCTTGGCAGTATAATAGATGCAACTATGGTTCATGCCGCTCAACCCTCGGCAGTGTACATATTATTCTGGATCGGGCCGTACGACCTCGGCATAATTGTGCGTTATATCACTTGTAGTCAGAATCTTCATGAGACTATCCTTCCACTAATTCCTAACACTTCATATAGTATTTCCCTATCTATTTGATATTGGTACTTGATATATCTGAGCTATTGATATAGAAACACGAGAATGAGAGATTTATATATTTAAAAGAAGTTTGTTTAAGATTATGTGATTTACAATTTTACCCCTTTTTTGAAGATTATCTCGATGTCGACCCCTCATTAATACTTCTTCGGGGTTAGGCTAGATACTTACTGGGTACGCATTGATTTACGTACTCATGCTACACTTCTGCACTAAATGTGCAGGATCTGACAGGTTTAATTGGTGGTCATCTTGGCACGTAGGCGCAGCTGCTGAGGAGACTTTATGGTGACCTGCAAATTTCAGGCTATGTTACGCAACCCACAGAGTCTCCATCGTACTACTTACTTATTCATGTCTTATTCATATCCCAGACAGATGTTATATTATTTTTGTACTTCTTAGTAAATGCTCATGCACTTGTGACACCGGATTTTGGGATATTCTGTAAATTGTTTGCAGTTTTGCCTAGCGTTCACATACTATTATTATTTATTTTATTTAAATTGTATGTTCCCATTATTTTAAAGCATTGATTTCTTTATCTAATGAGATTCATGATTTCGAAAGTAATAAAAAAATGAATAATTAAGTGTTGGCTAGCCTAACAGCGACGTTGGGCGCCATCATGGCCTATAGTGGATTTGGGTCATGACAACTTGGTATAATAGCTCTAGGTACACTTGGGTCTCACGAGTCATGAGCAAGTGTAGTAGAGTCTTGCGGATCGGTACAGAGACGTCTGTAGTTATCTTTGAGAGGCTACGAGGCTGTTAGGAGCACTTCCCTTCTTGATTCCTCATTGTGCGATTTGATTCATTTGAGGCTTATTTCTTTAGTTTCTTCCTACTCAATATTATGTGACGTAGAGCGCTCGTTATCAATTGGGCATCAAGGAGTTGTGGTGGTACTACAGACGTGGTGCAGGATATTTTTCCTTGCGTATTCGAGCGGGCTATAATCGTCGCCTTGCGGAAGGATGTTCTTTTTTTTCATCTCAGTATCTGTATTTCCTATTGTTTGTAGACTATGGACATATTGCTATGATGTTCATGCGTTGTTATCTCACAGTCTTGGTGTAATGGAAAGGTGCTTGTTTACGTGTCGAGGCAGTGAATGACTAGAAGGAAGGTTTCTCAGTGCATGGTTTAGAGGTTTGGTATTTAATTCTAGCGGAGAAAAGGCAATCGGACTATGGTTGTTTAGGCTTTAGTTTATGGAGTAACGCGACTTGATATTTTCGAGCGTGATGGAATTCTCATTTGTGATGTGGTGTCGTCGTCCTTGTTTAAATGCATTAAGGTTCGCCGGTGTTATGGTCTTCTTTGCTTTGCCTTCGGGGCAGGGTGTTGTGAAATGGTGACTGAGAAGCGGTTGTCAAAAATGGTTATGTGTAGAGGTTCAAAATCGAATCGGTGTTCCTAATTTTGATGGCTCGAGAAAGATGATCTTTGAAGAGGTTTATAGTTGGTAGCAATTTATTAGTTCAGGTGCTATAGAGATGGGTTGTGATTAGAGACAACATTTGGGTAGCGAAGGATGAGGAAGGACACGGTGGGATATATCTCGCATTGGTTGAATTGCTATAAGGTTAAGTATGAAAAGCAGAGGTCGAGAAGTTGCTTAAAGAAGGCAGTTTAACCGAAGTGGGAGTGGCAGAGTAGCGTACGAATTCTGTGGTAGGATAGACACATGCCTTGGGAAAGTTTAGAGTGATTTAGGAATTATGGTGGAAAAAGACTAGGTCTACGGATTTCATTTGGGATGGTGGCTACTGTACTAAGGAAGATTGAATATGGTAGAGAGGAGTTTGCTTGAAATGAAGAGGGGTGTGAAAACTTGATTATCGTTATGGGGATGTAACGTGACTTCGAGTATGGAATGTATTGTCGGACTTTCAGTTGATGTCAATGGGGAATGAATGGACTTATATAGATGGTGGATGAGCACGAGCTCATGAGGGTTTACTGATTTCGTGGTAGTTGTACCCAGTGCAGCGTTGTTGGAAGATGTCAGTATGGAATTTCACTGGTAGGCTATCTTATGTGGACATGTCAGCGGTTGTGTAATTTTGATGAAGTTTCTACAAAAAGTTTTACTTACTACGCAGTAGGAGGTCGAGTATGCGATTATGGCTGATAAATTCGGAATGTTCATGAAATGTTTAACAAGAAACTACGAGAAATCTGGCGGGTTGACTGTGCGAGATCATGGTAATTGAGAAGGAGGAATCTTTGTGGGTTGTACATTATATGATGATAGTTTAAAGCTAAGTGGGGGAGCCCACCTTCTACGATTGGATCGCGTGGTTGTCTGCTTGTGCGGTTTCTGATTATCGATGCATTGGTGGATCAATTATAACTAAGAAAAGAAAACATTAGGGGTGATTCAAGCAAAGAACTTGATAAATGTGTGCTATAGTTCGCCTTATTGTTTCATGTGCGGGTTTTGGGAAGACTCAGAGTATATGCTTCTTGTAGATGTGATGTGAAATGAAAAGAATTCAGCTGGTTACTTCTTCGAGAGGGTGTTAATGTGCTACTAGAGCATTGGAGTTGGTTATATTCTGGGCCAGGTCAGAATGGGTGACTCTGAACAACGGTTCTAGTGGATTCAAGAATTAAAGTGCAATGCCTAAGGATTTTGGGCCCGTTGTGTGGTTAAGGATTTCGGGTTCGTAGAGGATCTTTCAGAATGGGTGTACCACTTAGAGATGCTATTGTGCTCTTGAGAAGGGTATGAGATGGTTCATGGGTATTGAGATAATGTAGTCTCGTGATTTGGGTCACTCAGGATAAGTGCTGATTGAGTTCGTTATGTTTTTGAATGGAGCTATTATTAGTATCTCTAAGGCAATTCAAGAGTAAATTGGAAGAAGTTGGGTCGGTTAGTAATGGTTTGAATCAGCATGATTGTGGCAATGATCAGTTCCTTCGGCGTGTTAAGTTATACAGGTGGTTTGTGGTTATACGTACGGGCTTGATGGCCTCTGTAATTTGCTGGATCTGGGAGGAATTCAATTCATATGGGCTTGTTGCGTAAATAGATCCCAGAAGAGTTATGGCGATTTAGATCACGACCTGAGGTTTGTATTTTCTGCGGTTATGGGAAATTCGGCTGCGTGTTGCAATTGTTCCTCTGAAATGTGTTGAGCAGAAGGGGTTCTAAATGATGAAGTGTTTATTCTAGTGGTAGGATAGAAGTTATGATCAGGTTCTTGTTCTCTCGTGTAGCAACATGATAGGTGCGGTGAGCCGTATTGTAAATTAAAAGTTGAGGATCAAGGTTGTAGTTCGATTTTGATAAGAATGTCGCAAGCTCGGAGGAGCGGGGGAGGATTTCAGATGTTCAGATTATGCTGGCACTATTTTCAGGTAGCCTAAGGATGATCTGTGTTGTGTTGGGTATTGAAATGCGGATGCTTTGCTAGTATTGCAGAAATAGCATGGTCGATAGCCATTAATGTTCAAATTTTACTACCTGGTGCGGAAGGTTTGGGGAGTGTATCCCAGGGAAAGATTGTATAAGTGTGACATTTTAGCAATTCGATTATTAGAGATTTAAACCAAGTATGAAGATTTTGGTACTATCGCTAATATGAGAGTTTATGCCTGAAGGGCGCTCAAGTCATTTGGTTGCGGACTGTGGGAGTTTGTTCATATTGGACGGTTGTTCGGTGTATGTCAAGAATGGGGCCATCGTGGATCCTTGGAAGGGTTTTGGCCCAGTATGGTATGATCAAAATCGGTTTGGGGTCCGTTGGTGGGCCTAATGTAAATGTGTGCTCTACGTCAAGTCGGATGTGTTCATTCGTCATAGCATTGCTTAAGGAGGAGTATTCGGGCATTGGATGCTATTCCCGTCGTCAGCTATTTCATGTAATACTCTATTGTGCTATGTGGGTTGTGAGATGACTTGATTATTCGCACATGTGTTGTGATCCCGTGTAGCTTGTGGTATTATATGAGCACGATGGCTCTCAAGATGCAGGTCATTTATTGCACCTTAGTCGTGCTTGGGTTTTTGTAGCGTATGGAGTTATCCGTCTCCTGAGGGTTGTATTATGCACTTGGCATGTTTATGGTCGATATTCGGGCATTTCGTAAGTATAAACATTACGACTGATGGGTGTTTCCTTATTGGTTATTGTGTGGATTGGGTCGCACGCCGCCACGGATATATTATTTGGATCGGGTGGCACGCCGCCACGGGTATGTTGTATGGATTGGGTTGCGCGCCACAACGATGTCATTCTTCGATCGGGGTGCATGCCGCAACAGAGTCATATATGGATCAGGTTGCACGCCGCAACAGTGAGATGTTGAGTACAGCTCCCTATACCTATTTTTGTGTGTCTTGTTTCTTGTCTCCGAGAAAGGTTTATAGCATCTGTTGGTTGTTTTATTCATTACACGGGCTGGGTAGTTCCTTTTCGGAGTTCGTTCTTTCTTTTGAGTCTTATTCGAGTTGTAGCTTGTTGGCGCTTTGATGGCGTTGTATGATATTTTAGATGGTGTTTGAGGTAGATTATTGCCCGAGCAGTTTGTATTGGTGAGAGGAGGTTATTGGACCTGAGATCGGTGCGATCGGATTTAAGTAGGGTATATTAAAGAGAGAATGTCGCTATTCAATTAAGAATGAGGTAATGGTCCTTGCTAAGCGGAGAAACTCCGTGAGCTATTGATTTGACGGGCAGTTATGAGTTCATGCGCATCTCTTTCATCGGTTGCAGTATTGCGAGAGTTGGAACAGGGCTTATATGTGTAATGGGGCATATTGCGGGCATCAGATTCGTGGAAGTGCAGCTATTGTAGTCTGAGGATGTTATGATTGGAATGCGAATTATGCGGTGAATGGTGTGTTTTCAGCAAAGGCGCATGATCATGTGTGGGGTCAGCGTGTGGAGATTGATACGGTGTTCGTATGTTAGAATCTGTTCTTGTAGAGAAATTTAGAGGTTGGAATTTGGTTCTAAGGCTAATTGACTAAATAAAAGGGAGAATCTTCAGTCTGGCTCGAGCAAATGTGCTCAACTGGGTTGTGGTGGCACGGGTAGGTGCACAAGGTGTTGAATGGTGATTTTGGGGCAACTCCAGAGCAGTTCTTAGCATGTTCGATTACGAACGTATGTTTAGGTAGGGGAGAATGAAACGACCCGACCGGTCGTTTTGAGATCTAGCGTGTCTTTTGGCGGTTTGAGACCTTGAGTAGCTTCACTTCATGTTTTACGACTTGTACGCGTATTAGGAATTAAATTTTGGGAAGTTCGGAGTAGATTCGGATGAAAAAATCTCAATTCAGAAGCTTTACGTTGGTAGAGTTAACTAAGATTTGACTTTTGAGTGAACGACATCGGAATTTGGATTTGAAGGTTCCAATAGGTTCGTATGATGATTTTGGACTTGTGCGTATGTTCGAGTTGAGTATCGGGTGGTCCGGGAGCATTCCGACACCTATTATGGAAAGTTGGCATTTTGGACGTTTAAGAATTTCCTAAGTTTTGTTTGAAGCGGGCTTTGGTGTTATCGATGTCTGTTTGGGGTTCTGAGCCTTGAAAACGGTTCGTATTGTGATTTGTGACTTGCACGCAAAATTTAGCGTCGTTCCGGGATGTTTAAATATAATTCGAACGCGTTCGACGAAGTTTGGAAATTAGAAAGTTGAAAGAAAGTTGTTGGCCGTTGATTCGTAGTTTTGATGTTGTTTAGCTTGATTTGAGGCTTTGACTAAGTTTGTATCATAATTGGGGATGTGTTGGTATATTTGGTTGAGGTCCCGGAGGCCTCGGGTGGATTCCGGGTGATCAACGGATTGGATTTGGCACTTAAAGAAAAACTCGAAAATTCTGAATGCTGTTGTTTTCGTACCTGCTCATGAAGGACCGCATGTGAGGTACCGCAAGAGTAAGGAAGTGGCTAACATGAAGTGACTTGGGCAGGGCCGGACTGAGGTCGCAGGTGCGAAGATGTTTTTCGCACCAGCATGATCGCGGAAGCGGAAATGAAGGCACAGAAGTGGAAGCGAGCAGCTGGGACATTTCCGCAGAAGCAGAGGGACGGGCGCAGGTGCGCCTTCGCAGGTGCGAATTCTTGCTCGCAGATGCGGATGGGGGAGGCCTTACGGGAACCGCAGAAACGGAATATTTGGCCACACATTTGGAACCGCAGAAGCGGTCAAGTGACCGCAGGTGCGATGATCGCTGGGCAGAAGGCTTGTTTAAGTACGTGGGTTTGGCTCATTTGCATTTCATTTCTTCCATACGAGCCGGCCACGGAGCGATTTTGGAGTGCCATTTTCATCGTCAATCATGAGGTAAGTAGTTTCTACAAGTTTTGAGTTAAATACATGGATTTGAACTTGGAAATTTGTGAAAATTTGTGGGATTTTGAAAAAAATCTAGAATTTGGTATTTTTGAATTTGTACCATGATATTGGACATCTAATTTGGAATAAATCTTATATTTGAGTTCGTAATGTTATGGGTAAAGTTTATCTTCAAACAATTTCAGAATCCGGGTGCGTGGACCCGAGGGTTGACTTTATTGACTTTTCGGGCGAAGTTAAAAATTGTTATAAATTGTTAACTTGTAAGCATTGGAGTATTTTTTGATTGTTTTGCACGTTGTTTGACTAGTTTCGGTACGTTTGGCTTGGAGTTGAGGTATTAGAGAGGCGTTTGAGTCGGTTATGGAACTTCAGAGCGAGGTAAGTCTCTTGTCTAACCTTGTGAGGGGGAAACTACCCCATAGGCGATGTAATTATTATGTGCTACTAGTTGTGGGTGCTATGTACACACTAGGTGATGATAGTCCGTACGTAGCTAAAGCATGTTTATGTCTAGGTAGACTTAGGACTTTATAATGTAATATTAGAATTGTTTGTACTCATTTTTCTAGCCTAACTCATTGAAATTTTAATTGAAATTGATTTAGAAACATGTATATATATATTAGGCCGAGCCTTATCACCTTGAGTTATTATCAAGTTATTTGAGAAACGGCAAAGGTTATATTCACTTCGTGCTCCTGTACTGTATTGTAAGCACGTGTCGCGTAATTCGATGATTTCCTTCCTTTCTTGTAAAGCGGGCCGAACGCCTCGGTAGTATAATAGATGCATCTATGGTTCATGTCGCTTGATCCTCGGCAGTGTGCACATTATTCTAGATCGGGTCGTACGACCTTGGCATAATCGTGCGTTATATCGCTTGTAGTCAGAATCTTCATGAGACTATCCTTCCACTGATGCCCGGCACTTCATATAGTATTTCCCTATCCGTTTGATACTGGTACTTGATATATCTGAGTTGTTGAGATAGAAACACGAGACTGGGAGTTTTATATATTTAAAAGAAGTTTTTTTTGAAGATTATGTGATTTACAGTTTTACCCCATTATTATTGTTGTGCTTTACATCGGCTTATGATTTACCACATTGCTTTATTGGACCTCTAGTAAGTGTCGATATCGACCCTTCGTCACTACTTTTCCGGAGTTAGGCTAGATACTTATTAGGTACGCGTTGATTTACGTACTCATGATGCACTTCTGCACTAAATGTGTAGGATCTGACAGGTTTTATTGGTGATCATCTTGGCGCGTAGGCGCAACTGCTGAGAAGACTTTATAGTGAGCTATAAATTCCAGGGTACGTAACGCAACCCACAGAGTCTCCATCGTACTACTTACTTATTCCTATTTTATTCATATTCCAGACAAATATTGTATTATTTTTGTACTCCTCAGTAAATGCTCATGCACTTGTAATACCGAGTTTTGGGATATTCTGTAAATTTTTTGTGGTTTTGCCTAGCGTTCACACATAAATTTTATTTATTTTATTTAAATTTTAAGTTCTCATGATTTTAAAGCCGTTGATTTCTTTATATAATGAGATTCACGATTTCGAAAGTAATAAAAAAATGAATAATTAAGTGTTGGCTAGCCTAACGGCGATGTTGGGCGTCATCCCGGCCTATAGTGGATTTGGATCGTGAAAAGACCTAAAGTCGACGCATAAATTTACACTCACTTGAAATTAATAGTGGAAGACCATAGAAACATATTCCTATCACCACTTAATCATGGTTTCTGTTACACTCTGTGCGTCTCAAGGTGACGTATAATGAATATGAGACTTGTTAATCATGATTTAAATAATATTTTAGTCATACTATGACTATATATGATGTTTGGATAGAAAATATAAAGTTTGGAAAAAATCGAATTTAAGTTGCGGAAAAACCGACTAAGGATTTACCTTGTAATAGAGCTTTTTGAGAAATAACTTATGTGTGCTATATGAGGTCTTTTTGGGACATATTATATACCATATTGAAGGTATTGGAATTTAGTTTACAATGCTCATAACCGTTCATTCATACGACATCCGGATAAAAAGATATAAGCGTCGGAAAATGGGCGAATGAGAGGGTGCCAAGCTAGCACCTCTTTGACTTTTCAAAAGTTGATATATATGTCTTAACTCGTCTTTCTCTTCATTTTTAAATAGAACCCGACCAGAGAACACCATAAAACCTGTCCTTGAGCTCTCTAATAGTGTTTCAAAGAATACTAACATCCCGGGTACAAAATCGAGAAGCGATAACATCAGAACGATCCCTACGACGTAAGTATTACTATATCACCTCTCTTTTTCTTTGTATTTTGAGTTTTGAAATGTATTTAATAGTTAATAAAATACCTAATTTCTGTATTTAAGTGTTTAATTATTAAGGAAGGTTGATAAATTTATTTTCTAATATTTAGAACTTACGGGACGGTGATCGGAAGCTATGAGTATGATTTATTTCACTTTTAGTGGACTGTTTTGTAGTCCACTCGTGTTAGCCTATTGTGCTGCTGATTTATGGAGTTTGGAAGGATGAAGAGCGTAGAGAAATGCCACATGTGGTAGGGTAGTAGGCTGGTCGCTCGTTGTTGCAATTTTAGGTTAATTAATAACTTATTGATTGGGTAAGTTATGGTATATTTGAGGGTTTTGTTGTATTGAAGGTCCCGAATTGTAGTTGGCTTGTTTTTGAGTTGCTGATTGTATGGTGTTTGTATCTCACCTATAGTAGGCTTGAGGGAGCAGTGAAATCAGGGAAAATGCTGCCCGTTTTATTTTAGAATCGAGTTATCATTTGAGATACGTGATATACTACCGCCATCTAAATTGTACATGTATTTCTTTGTTATAGGGTTGGTGCGCTAGTTGTCATATGCTTGTTGTTGAGTTGCATTGACGACTTGAGGTATATTAAGGCTATCCATTATTTCCTTTTGGAATGATCCATATGATACAAACGAAACGTGTAAACGCTGAACTTTCATAAATGACTCTATTCATAGAAGTACTAGGGGTTCCTATGTTCTGGATTCCCCATACGTCCTACTTTCATATTGTCTGTCCTTGGGTCTCATAACATCCCGAGAGATATTATTGACTTACTTCATTATGCATTGCATCAATTTATACATGTATACTGATCCATGACCAGATGACGTTATATACGCGTATAGTATATGTATATGGGGTATGGAGAAAAGTTATGGCGTTATATACGCACCACCACCTAATCAGCTAGTATACATTTATTATTTCGCCCACAAAGGATAAGATGATATGATGGGATACCCTCAGAGGCTTGATGATATTATGTACGCATATACCTATGCATGATATGACATTTATACACATATGCATGACATTATAAATATTTCATGATTCACAAATCTATTCAAACTTACAGGTTGAGTTCTTTACTCCATATTTCTTTCATGTTTGTTATATACTAATTTGTATGCCTTACATACTCGGTACATTATTCGTACTGACGCCCTTATTGTCTGGGGGCCTACGTTTCATGCCGCATGTATAGGTAGACAGGCTGACGGTCCCCCATCTTAGGATCCTTGCTCAGCGAGAGTTGGTGTGCTCCATTTGATCCGGAGCTACTGTTGAGTTTTGGTACGATACTTTTGTATACATATGGGCGTGACGGGGCCCAGTACCGTCCTACATATATTTGTACACTATATTAGAGGTCTGTAGACAGTCGTGTATAGTTGGATAGTATGTGGCCTTGTCGGCTCCNNNNCCTACCGTATATATATATATATATATATATATGTGTGTATGTCTTTTGGGCATATTTCCCCACGTATGTTGTTCATATGAATCAGTTGTTATTTCCAAGCGTTAGGCATGACCTACACTTATTTCATGTTTATATCTTAGACATATTCTTAGGGGTGTTCGATAGGTAGCACTCGGGCACTCGTCACAGCCCCTCGGTTTGGGTCGTGACAGTTTCATTATAATTATAAAATTGATTCAACATGTAAACTTAGATGGAGAGTCAATACAGGTTATCAATAACTAGTATTTATGCTTTGTGAGTTCATAATAAATTTATCCGATATGGAGAAAGACCTAAAGTCGATACATAAATTTACTATCTCACTATAAATAGATAGTGGAGACCATAGGGGTTAATTCCTATTACCACTTGATCACAACCACGAACTTTTCTCTAAGGATTAAGTTTCAAAATTCACAAAATGCTCAAACACCCATCTAGACAATCATGAAATACTAAATTAATGATATTCACTGCATACAACAAGTATTATTTACCGGAATTTTTCGATAGACCTACCAAATTTCAGATCAATTGGAGATCATAAAAGTCATGATCTTCAAAACAACAACCAAATTGGAAAAGCTACCATTTAAGCATTTTTTGGGGGGGATTTAAAACATGGCATACATTCCAACCATATATCATTTCATGTAAAATAAACATGCGTCCTCATGTTCCAGATTTAACAAAATAAGATTGACATAAAAGGAATGACTTTTCATATCTAAATCACATTTTAATCCCGCAAACTGCCAAAGAACCCATCTAAATGACCCTGAACTGCCGAATACGATATCATGCACTGCATAGAAGCGAGAATTTCTTGTCAAGTCGTTTCCGATGAACCCGCCAAATTTCAAGTCAATTAGAGATGATGATCACCAAAACTAGACCAAATTCGAATAAGTTATTTTAGGCGAATTTAAGATTCAACCAATGTGATTTACATTCTTTTCATATATCATATTAAGTTAAATCATCATGTGTAATCATGTTTCAGATTTAACACAAATAAAACCGATATATAAAGAATAGTTTTTCATATTTAAAGCTTATTCAATCCAATAAACTGCTTAAAATCCCATCTAAAAGATCTCGAAACACCAGAAAATAACGTGATTCACTGCATAGCAGAGAGTGTTTCTCACCAAGTCGTTTTCGATGGACCTACCAAATCTTAGGTCAATTAGAGTTCATCAAAATTATGACCTCCAAATCTATGACCAAATTCGGAGAATAATCATTTTAGGCATTTTCATCGATTAAAAAAAATGATCATACTTTCTTTCTCCTTATTATTGTCCCATGAGCACAGAACATACATTACATCTTTTATTTTGGGTAAGATACACAAAATTTCCTCTTGCAACAATTGTCCTCTTGATTTATATACATGAGAATCCACGATATTACTTCTCACCCCTTAGGTGAAATACTTAATATATCTTCTCATGAATATAGTGTTACTAGTATCTAATGGTAAATCCTCCTTCAATAGATAAACTCCACCACTAACATACACTTCAATTTTCACATGGTACATTGAGCACCCTTTTAATGACTCGAATAAATAGACAACTTCAATAGATCCTATTTATTAATCATAACTCTCAATCCATATACTATATCATTGCACATGTATAAACTACTAAGAATTTTAATGATTATAAATAAATAGATCACCTTAGTGATAAGCATTTATTCATCATAAATTCTTAACCATGTATATTATCATCTCACATATATAAATTAAGTATTAAGAATTGTTATTGATTCCAAATAAGCAAACCACTTCGGTAGTATCTATTTATTGATCATGAATTCTTAATTTATACAAATTAATATACATGTGTAATACTATAATAGGCTCATATAATCATTGGACAAAACAAAAACTAAAATTTTCTAAAACTGTCCAGCACTAGCCGCAAAGGAGAAAAATATGTAACAAATAAGAGTTTTAATAAGAGCACCTTCACGTGAAGCAAAGGCCAAAATAAAACTTTATTTGCTTCCTATACTAATTCCAAAAGAAGAAGGAATCTAGCGGCCCAGTTTATTAAAACAATTGAGTTTGAAAACTTAGCCAATTATCAATTCACAGTGATAAAGAACCATCAGGTATACGTACTACCAAGGCTTCTTTACGAGAACATTCAATATCTCATAAAACCCACTTTGCTAGATATAGTCTCACATTATAATAATTATAAACAATTTGAATCTAACTAATCAGGCAAAGTGTAATGAAAGGTTAACAAAGTCTTGAACAAGAAAATTTATTACAAGACTAAATAATGAATCTTTGACTTACCTTTTAAAAATAAGTCTTTCACTATTGTCAAAAGGACCTGGCCGCT
>AWOL01S0044116.1:544-15408 GCA_000715115.1 Nicotiana otophora | reverse complement strand
CTTCGAAGTAGTAAATGGTGACATAGGATACAATATCATCCTGGGAAGGCCATGGTTACACGAGATAAAAGTTGTACCCTCAACGTATCACTAATTGTTGAAGTCACCCGAAGAAATCAAGCAGATAAGAGGTGATCAACTGGCAACAAGGGAGATGAATGTAATCTCGATTTCCAGTAGCAAAGGGAAGGAGCACATGTATAGCAATTACAAGAACATGCACCTACTCTCGAGCTAGAAGAAGTTAGCCCGGGAGCAGAGTCGTCAGAACATTATCAGGTGCCGAGATATTTCCAAGTTCCAGAAAAGACGGACGTAACGAAGTCCACAGCGGAGGAACTGGAGCAAGTTGCATTGTTCGAAGCATTCCTAGAAAAAATATACATTTGGGGACAGGACCGCACCCGGAAATCAGGTCTGGTTTTAATGAATTCCTTAAATTTAATGCCGATTATTTTGCATGATCGCATAAGGATATGACATGTATCCCGACGGAGGTAGCCGTGCATAAGCTAAGTTTGGATCCCATTGTACCTCTGATAAGACAAAAGAAACACCTTATTGCCAAGGCTAGAAATAAATTTGTAAAAGAAGAGGTAACCTGCTTATTTAATATCGGTTTGATCCGAGAGGTAAGATATCCGGACTGGCTAGCTAATGTAGTAGTAGTTCCTAAGAAGAACAATAAATTTCGCATATATGTAGATTATAAAGACCTTAATAAGGCATGCCCGAAAAACTCGTTTCTGTTGCCAAATATCTGATCAAATGATTGATGCCACGACCGGGCACGAGTTAGTGAGTTTTCTCGATGCTTATTCCGGGTACAACCAAATCAAGATGAACCCATAAGATCAGAAAAAGACTTTATTTATAACAAATTTCAGTACATATTATTACAATCTGATGCCCTTCGGGTTGAAAAACGCCGATGCCACTTATTAACGGCTCGTAAATAACATGTTTGAAAAGCAAATAGGAAAGACTATGGAAGTTTATATAGACGATATGCTCATTAAGTCTTTGAATACAGGTGACCACCTTAAGCATTTGCAAGAAATATTTGACATCCTAAGGAACCATAACATGAAACTTAATCTAGAGAAGTGCACGTTCGAGGTCAGTTCTGGTAAGTTTCTAGGATTTGTGGTCTCACAAAGGGGAATTGAGGTAAACCCCGATAAAATCAAGGTCATAGAGGATATCCCGAATCAATTGTCGAACGTAAAGGAAGTCCAAAGGCTCTCATGAAGACTAGCAGCTTTGAGCAGGTTCATTTCCCGGTCGTCGAAAAAATGTCATCGCTTCTTCACACTGATCAAAAAGAAAAATAATTTCGAATGGACACCGGAGTTCCAACACGCTCTAAGGGACTTGAAGAAGTACTTATCAAGCCCTTCATTAGTCTCAAAACCAAAAGAAGATGAAACATTGTTAGTCTACCTCACAGTCTCAGAAGTTGTGGTAAGTGCGGTTTCAGTCCGGGAGGACAAAAGTACGCAATTTCCCGTTTATTACGTTAATAAAATTTAAACAAGAGTAGAAACTCGTTACCCACATTTGAAAAAATAGGTCTTAGCCCTTATAGGCTCTATTTCCAATGCCACCCCGATAGTTATGGTGATTATTTCTCTTTGCGAAACATCCTTCATAAACCCGAACTCTCAGGAAGATTGGCCAAATGGGCCGTCGAAATGAGTGAGTTCGACATAGAATATAAATCAACGACTGCAATTAAGTCACAAGTCTTGGCTGACTTTATAGCCGACTTCAGTCCAGGACTACTCCCTCTGGCAACTAAGAAGGCAGTAATGGTGTCGGAATCGACATCGGGGGTTTGGACCTTATTTACGGACAGAGCTTCCAACGTAAAAGGGTCCGGACTCGGAATAGTCTTAATCATGCCTTTGGGGTAAACCTTAAGGCAAGCTATCAGAACGATCCATTTAACTAACAATGAAGCAGAGTATGAAGCTTTGATTGCAGGGCTCGAATTGGCCCGAGAACGTGATTCTAAGGTTGTCAAAATCAAATGTGACTCGCAGCTAGTGGTGAATCATGTCTATGAGATCTTTAATACCAAAGAATAATATATGCAACAATACGTGGTAAACGTCCACGCTCTTTTGGCATGATTCCGGGAGTTGTCAATTATTTATAGCCCAAGGGAGGATAACGTAGAAGCAGATGTATTAGCAAACTTAAGATTATCGATGGAAATAAAGGGATCAGAGTCCGGGACGGTAGTACAACTGATGAACTCAGTCCTGGTTACGAATGGTTACTATGAGGTAAATTCGACTAGTCTGGTATGGGACTGGAGAAATTAAATAATCGACTATCTCGAGCACGGGAAGTTGCCCGAAGACCCCAAATCATCACGGGCATTACGCGCCAAAGCTGCACGTTATAGCTTCAAAAGAGGCCAATTGTATAGAAAATCTTTCCAAGGCCCGCTGACCCGGTACTTAGGAGCGTCAAAAGCTAATTATGTCATGAAAGAAGTCCACGAAGGGATATTCGACAATCACTCGGGCACAGATTCTTTGGTGATGAAGTTGGTATGGGCACGATATTACTGGTCTCGCATGGAACAAAACACCAAAGACTTTGTACGAAAATGCGATAAGTGTCAACGCTACGCACCACTAGTACACGAATTGGCAGAACCCTTACATTCGGTTCTATCCCCATGGATGTTCATGAAATGGGGGATGGACATCGTCGGACCGCTATCACCAGATCCCGGAATGGTAAAGTTTATTTTAATTTTGACTGACTATTTTTCTAAATGGGTGGAAGCATGTCCTTATCAGAAGATCGGAGAACGTGAAGTGGTCGATTTCCTATGGGAAAATATATTTTGCAGGTTCAGAATACCAAAAGAGATAGCATGCGACAATGGGCCATTGTTTATCAGTGCAAAAGTTATAAAGTTCCTCGAAGATTTGAAGATAAAGAGGATCACGTCTTCTCCTTATCATTCGAGCGCAAATGGTCAAGCAGAATCAACAAACAAAGTAATTATTCAAAACCTCAAGAAAAGGCTGGAAGCAAAAAAAGGCAAATGGCCCGAAGAATTTACCGGAGTTCAATGGGCCTACCGAACAACAACCAAATAAAGCACAAGAGAAACTTCTTTTTTTCCTTGTGTACGGTGCTGAAGCCTTAATCCCGATGGAAGTGGGGGAACCCACTTTGAGATATTTTCGGGCAGATGAAGAATCGAACCAGGAAGCAATGTTAATCAACTTGGAACTGCTCGAGGAGAGCAGGGACTTGGCGCGTGTAAGAATGAAGTGATATTATAATCGAAGAGCCAACCTCCGTTATTTCAAAGTAGTAGATTTGGTTCTGAGGAAAGTAACCCAAAATACCATGGAGCTTAACGCGGGGAAGCTAGGCCCAACGTGGGAAGGTCCCTACCAAATTTCGTCTATCGCTGGGAAAGGTTCATACAAGTTGGAAAACCATAATGGAGACAAGTTTCCTAGCAACTAGAACGTGGTACACCTCAAAAGATATTATTGTTGATGACTATTATTCAAGCGAAAAGTATGTGTTGCACTCTTTTTTCCTTTGTTCAGTGTTTATCCCAATTGAGTTTTTCTAGCAAGGTTTTTCAATGAGGCAGCGATAGAAAGCATACTACGAAGACAACATCAATAAGACCTTTGATAGCAAGGCAAACAAACAAGATTCCACTCGGGGACGATTAGATAATCTTTGGTTCGATAGCAAATTCCCACTGGGAAGTTAAGTTTGCTACCGAACAAAGGTTACCTGACCGTTCACGAGCACAAACCACTAGAGCATTGTTAGATATTCTTTCGCTCGATAGTATGGATTCATAAGGGGAAGTGAGGTATGTAAGCGAGTTAAGGATTATCTAGCAATTCATTGGTGGAATATTTGAAGACACAAAACTTCCAGTGTTCGAATTCGCATTCTTCTCATTCGAATACTAGTGGGGAATGATATGAGGATACGGCAACATTGACTGCCATGTCAACCGAAAAATGAAAATCCAAAAACCAAATGCATCATCGAGACCGGGGACTGCGCAGCCATCCCCGTAGAAACAAGTTGTACAAGATAGCCACAAGTAATGGCAATTTTTTTTAGCATAATAAATGATAGCCACAAGTGATGGCAATTTCTTAGAATAATAAATGCTTGTGTACTTTTGAAAATAGAAGAAATTATATGAAATGATATCCTTTTATCTTGTTTCTTGTCTAAACGATGAACTAACTTTGTCATTTGAAAGTTAAGCCAGTACTTCAAATGTTAGTGCCCTGATGAACAGGAGACGTCCTCTTCAAGATCATCGTAAATATAAGAGGGTCCTCTCTTATGAAAATCCTCACGTTAAAGGGTTGGTTTCAGAAGAATTTATGCCCGAAATCAAAATGCCTTTGAGGAAAAATGCACCCAAAGACATACACGAAAGGACGCAAAAAGTAAACTTGCTCAAATACTTATAGAACCTTCATGTAAAAGGGATAATACTTCGAACCAAAGTGCTTTGAGGAAAATGTATACGAGACTACACATAATAAAGCACGAACAGAAAAATGTGTATAGAATTCTTAAACAAATGCAAAGGTTAAAGACTTGTATGGATATTCAAACAAAACTAAGACTCAAACAATACCTGAGCAAAAATATGTCTTTATTTACAAAAACGTGCCAAAACGGTAAAAGTACAAAATCGAAAAAAGAAAATAAAAGCTAAACTGCAGTGTCTCTAGAACCAGGAGTAAGAGAAGTGTTCGCATCCCCGGGAGAAGTAGGTGGGCCCACCGATGGCTCAATATTTTCATCAGTTTGGCCTTCGGGATCATCATCTTTTGATTCTTCTTCACTTTCCGAAAACTCGGAACCGGAACCAGAAGAACCAGGAGCATCATACTGCGCTGGGAGTCCATTTTTAGCAGCCAACTCAAGTTCTCGGGCCTTAGCAATTTCGGCATCAAAGTCAATGACACCAGTTTTGGCCTCTTATAAGGTTTTTCTCCTCATGTTGTACATGTGTTTTCAACAACAAGGGAATCCTCTTGGCGCTTGAGTTTTTCTTTGAGTGGGGTTACCTCGGCAGAACGGTTTTCCCGGGCGGACCTAGCAGATTTGAGGCTGAAATCAAGGTCGTGGACAGTTGAACTAAATAGCCTATTATGCTTGATAGTTTTCATGTACTTATCTTCTAGCTGGGTGTGTTTACCCCACAAAGCAGTAAGATCTTCAATTTTGGTGTTCAAGGTTGCCTCTAAGTTAATCACTCTTTCAGTGGAGGCAGCCTCATGATCGGTTGCGGTAAGAAGGACATTATGGACTTCAACCCATTTGGCCATGGCTTCGTCAAATCTAACCCTCAACGGACTAATTTCTTGGCTAAGGATTACCACTTCTTGCTCATTTTGCCGCAAACGAGCTTCCAACACAACGGCCTCAGCGGCTTTGGTTTTCAGCTCCGAAACGCGAGCGATGTGTTGCTCCTACTCTGTCAAAACCTGATCCCATGCGGAGGTAATCTCTTCCTTTTCATGAATCAACCTCTGAAGGCCCTCAGAAGCAAGAAAGTTTTCCTACAAAGTAAGAAGGGTAAAACTCAGGATATGCTTATACCCAAAAATAGAAGAAGTAATAAAGGAAGAAAGAAATGTACCGCTACGACGTTGTGCATGGCATTATTCAACAAACACTCTCCTGAGAGTGCCTGAATATTTTTCCAGTCTTTCTCTGAAGCCAAAGTCTAAAGGTAATTATCAAGCTCCACCGGCCGGGATAGTAAGTTGCATCTGGTAGAGACCGAAAAAGTAACGTTCCTCCTCCTTTGTGGATCTTCAGAAGGGGCAGCATAATTTTGCCCCAAATTCCCATGAACTGGGGACAGTGGAAGAGAAGCACCTTCTTCATGGTCAGGTGTGGCCAGTAGAGGTGATATAACAACTGCTGATGGAAGAGTGGATGAAGATGGAAGTGATGTAGCAGTTGTTGGTATTGGTGAAGATGGAGATGAAGCTGATGGAGTTGAAGAGTGAGAAGCAACTGCATCAAATGCAATGCTGGTTGTTGGATGCTCGCCAACCAAAGACGGCAAGGACCCGCTACTTATCCCCGCAGTACCAGGCATAGAAAATGGGGCCCAAAAATGGGAGTTGACATTATCTACCAAATCAAACTCTCCCTAAAGTGCGGAGGCATCGTCCTCGGTTGGTGTAACTCTCTCAACATGTCGAGCATCATGTTGAGATGATGAGGATCGTTGTCTTCTATGTAGAGAAGAACCCTCATCACTAGCTTCTTATTCATAATCAATCATCACGGTGTTTATTAATGGCCCGGAAAGAGGACCAGTCACCATCGCCACCGGAGATGACTCGGGGGCATCAATCTTTGCCCTCTTATTCTTTTCCCCAGCCACAGAGGAACACCTTTTCTTCGGTTGTTTATCCTCCAGTCGAGGACTCTGTAAAGAAATGTTTGCACCCGAAACACGCCCGGATATGCCTTTTCGAGTAAATGCCTCCTAAAGTAGCCTCGCTGCATCAGCAAGATGAGCCAAGACGTCCTCCTCAGGGACAACAACAGAGCCCGCATGTAGATCTAATTTCGTGAACATTTCAGAAAGGTTCAACCAAGTTCTCCATATAAAAAAATGGAAGCAAGGTAAGTTAAAATTACCATAACTTTTGGCTTTCTACCCGTATTTAAGGATCCGTTCTTTCCACAAACGAGTTTCGGGTGTCGTGACATCCAAGATCTTTTGAACCCACCGGTTCAAGCCTTCCATTACTGGTAGGATCCATCGAGTTTCTGAAACAAACAAAGGATGGAGGATCAATACGGCTATAGAAAAATACTACTAAAAGAAAATACTAAACAAAGAGCTTACGGGTGCGATTTCAAGCGGCCCGAAAGGATAAAGCTGTTGTCGGAATTATGTCGTTGGTGGCGACTGCAACGAACTATTCCATCCACCCACGGTCGTTTTCATCATCCATGATAGATAGAAAGTATGGTGGCCACGCTTGCAGAGGTTTATCATTCCCCCGCGGAAGATTTGGGAGAATAGAGATTCATCATACGAGCTAAAGTTAGCTCTTCTCCAGTCTCCTGGCACAAGCGTCGAAGGCAGGCGACCGTCCTCCACACTGAAGGACTTACTTGTGCCAAACACACCTGGTAGCGAAGGCAAAACTTCACAATCACGGAATCAAGCTCTCCACTCAAAGAAAACGCATCCAAAGTAAAGAGATACGTGTAAAAGTATGTAAAACCTTCCTTGAGAAGGGCCACTCGCTCCAATAAATTAGGAGCAATGATATTCAACTCATGGCAGCTGTAGTTTTCCTTCACAACAGGAATACTGGAAGGACGAATGGAAGAAGGATACCTACTAACAGCCCATATACGAGGGTTAACAGTAGGGAATTTCTCTTATAAGTCCTTTGTGGTACTGAGTCTCCTTGGGATGATGGAACCCATCGTTGGAGGAGCAGAGTTCTCGGCTTTGTTCTTGTTCTCTGAATAACCGGCACGCTTGGAGGAAGAAGCCATTGAATAAGAAGAAGGAAAAGGTTTTTGTTTGAAGAGAACTGGAGAAAGGATGAAGAACAAAGAAAGTTCGAGAAATTATGAAGTGCAAAGGAAAATAATGATGCGTATAAGTAAAATTTTGGAGGCTAAATTCATGGCCATGATGACCTCGATAATCGGTAAAAGTTATGCTAAATGTGACGCGTGTTCGGGGCATTAAATGCGGAGAGACGTGCGTCTAATCAACCGTCAGAAGCCTTTAGAGGGAGTTATAGTAATTCCCGCCAAAAGAGTATTTCTGCCAATTTTCCGGTAACACAAAGTTATGTCACCAGAAAGCCATTTCGCTTATCACCTGAAGGGATAACGTTCATAAAGGTGTATTAAATGCTCTGCGCCCGGTAGCATTTAATAAGAAATATTCTGTAGCATTAAGAGTGACGGCCCATTACAGAGAATTTGGCATTTATATTCACTGTTACATCTCCATCAATGACCCTCATAATTGACATTAAATGAGGGCACGATTCTAGGACCTTCTTCTTTAGACACAACTATAAATAGTGAGCCCAGTTATCATTGTAGAAGACACGAATTTTCTAGCTAAACTTACACTACATTCTATACAAAGCTTAATACAATCTTACTTTCTTATTTTTTTGATCTCATCATTGCTGTGTCCGAAAACCTTATTCCCGAAACTGCCATCTCTGTTGTTTCATCTATATTTTAAGGCTAAGTATTGTACATTTCTTCAATTATTGTATTATTTCAGGTTCAAATTAATTCACTTGTCTAGAAACCACATATAAATTCAATTATACCGTTTTACGGGTACACAACAGTATGAGTAGTCTTGAAGATACTTCAATTAGAAAATACTATTTGGTTAGATCTTAGATGGTATTAAAATTTTGGTATTGATTTAAAACTGTTTAGTATTGATTGAATGATTGTTCAAAAAAATTCGATTTGATTTAGCCAATAAGCCGCCCGATAATTATTAATCTGATATCAATCCACCCGTTGTCTTACTGGATGGCTAGCGGATTACTATATTTATAATCCGATAACCGTTAAACCGAACCGTTAAGCGTAATTATCCGTCCAATTCGCCCGATAAGCACTCTAGATTCTTAGTAGCAGGGTAAAAGCTCTAGAGAACTATGTACCATATATTTTAAGTAGTACTACTTTCGTTTCAATTTAGATGATATAATTTGATTTGACACAAAGTTTAAAGAAAACAATTATGACTTTTGAAATATGTGGTCTTAAAAGCTTAAGGGCAAAAGTTTTGTGGGGTCATAATATTTGTGTGATTATTTGCGTAAAAAATTGAAGTTAAATAGTTTCTAAATATAAAAATATATTATTCTTTTAACAAACTAATAAAATAATTGTATCATTTAAATTAAAACGGACTAAAGAGGGTACGATGGTGTCTCGGGGGAGAAGTGTTGTTTGTGCGCTTTGGAATTTGGCATTGTTTTTCTAGATTAGGGACAAAACACTTTGAGGTGCTAAAAATTGAAGGAATAAAAAGAAAAACATGTTCTGCTTTGCTTTTATTTCACTCATGTCCAATTGTCCTCTCTATCTGCACACTTTTGCTGTAGCAGTAGCAGGGCTAAAATCTAACAGGGCACGCATGCGTACGGCTACTGGCCAATATTGCAGTACTACTTTTTTCAGGCAAATGAGACCACGTTGCTGCCGGTAACTCTCCAGTAGGCTAATAGCTAATTTGTGTGGCTAAGTTTTTAAAGTCAAGATGTTTAGCCAGGTTAATTGGTTTTTTTGGCTTTTTACAAATTTATTTTTAATTTTATGATCTTATCTTCTTTTTTTTATATATGAGAGATTTATTTTTACACGTAAAAAATTTATTTTTTATACATAAGAGATCTAAAAAGGTCATTTTCTTAAATTCAAAATTGTAAAAGGACATAATGTACAAATAGCACCAAAAAAACATCTTTGAGAAGGAATCAACATATATTGCATAGAAGTAGAAGTGATTTTTGATAAACATACACTTAAAAGTAATTATTAAAAGTTTGGTAAATTTTAATTACTATTCAAAAATATTTTTTAAATTAATTAGTTAAAAAAATAAATTTTAGTAAAATTATTTTTCAAACATACTATAATTCCCAAAAGTGGCCCTACGGCCTATCTTTTGGACTTTGGGAAATGATTTGTTTTTGGAACTGAATTGGAGTTTTTGGGACCATTCGTGGGGGCACCTTTCAAGTTTCAAGCTATGTACCTTCTTCGATACTCATCCACATTTGACCATAGGACGCAATTTTTTGTCGTCTGAGAATGGAGAATTGGGGAAGTTTAATTTGCCGACGTTACACATCTTCCTCTACACGTGACTCTTCGGTTTCTTGTACTCTGAATTGGAAACACACATTTTCCTTTATTAGGTAATTCGCTGCAAATTAAGTTCCGGTTATGTACAAGGTGTCCTGAACAAATATTTATTTTTATTGTATACAATCTTGCTTTGAATATTTAGAAGAAATTATTTTTATGGCTTGCACTTTTGAATTTAGGGTCAAAAAGGATTTATATTTTATCCTACTACCGGTCAACAACAAGTGACTATTTTATCTTTTTTATTTTTGTCCAAAATAAGTGTTTCATTTACATAATCAAGAAGAAATTAATTTTATTTTTTCAAAATTTATCATTATTTATATATTTCAATGCGTCAAGCTAACAATTAATTAAGGTTAATTAGGGAATGCATCATTTTGTCTTTAGTAGTTCGTATATTCTTAATCGGTGTGTCAAAGGTAAAATGATCACTATGGTCGGAAATATATGCTAAGGCTTTCCTTCACAGNTCCTACTACCGGTCAACAACAAGTGACTATTTTATCTTTTTTATTTTTGTCCAAAATAAGTGTTCATTTACATAATCAAGAAGAAATTAATTTTATTTTTTTAAAATTTATCATTATTTATATATTTCAATGCGTCAAGCTAACAATTAATTAAGGTTAATTAGGAAATGCATCATTTTGTCTTTAGTAGTTCGTATATTTTTAATCGGCATGTCAAAGGTAAAATGATCACCTTCACATACAGAAAACTGATTGTGAATACAAATTTAATGTAATATTTCTTTAAAAGTATTCACTACGTCTTTCAATTGTGTATACACTCTTGATGAAGCATTTTATATGATCACAGCAACAATCACGTTATAGAATTTTCTTAAGTTTACTTTCTAAAAAGCGACCCANATTTATATATTTCAATGCGTCAAGCTAACAATTAATTAAGGTTAATTAGGGAATGCATCATTTTGTCTTTAGTAGTTCGTATATTCTTAATCGGTGTGTCAAAGGTAAAATGATCACTATGGTCGGAAATATATGCTAAGGCTTTCCTTCACAGACAGAAAACTGATTGTGAATACAAATTTAATGTAATATTTCTTTAAAAGTATTCACTACGTCTTTCAATTGTGTATACACTCTTGATGAAGCATTTTATATGATCACAGCAACAATCACGTTATAGAATTTTCTTAAGTTTACTTTCTAAAAAGCGACCCAAGGTCTGAATATACGTCCTTTATTGGAAGATCAAGACCAATAAAAACACTAGTAATATGTAAAAGTTTCCAAATTCAATTCATCAGAACTCCCAAATATGTGTTTGTTCATAGAATTAATTTAATTTTGGGAGATTTTGAAAATCAAAAACTTCAAAATTTAATATAGCTTAAGACATCTTTTTAGGCCTAATCATGATCATTTGGGACTTTTTAACATGTCAAAACTTGTCCTAAAATCAGGTCCAAACACATTTCAATTTTAAATTAAATTTCACTCAAATCAGCTTTTTCAAAAAATATTTGGAAATCTATGTCCAAACGGGTGAGCTCATTACTCAAATGGTCACTCAACTATCCGAAATTACCTACTAAAGTCATCTTTCTTTCGTCTGTAACAACAAAGCCACCCAACTATGCCTATAACACTGAGAAGGTCATTCAACTAGATTTCTCAAACTTTTGATTGCCAAATACATATTTTACCTTCTAAACTATCAACTTTTATCTTCTTTCATTTTTTAAAAAACTTTTTAATACTATTGCCCCTGTTGAGGACAAAATGTGGGAAGCGCGACTTAGGTAGTTTGGTCATGTGAGGAGGGGGAGCACAGACGCCCCGGTGAGGAGGTGTGAGAAGTTGACATTGGAGGGCCTACGGAGAGGTAGATGTAGGCCAAAGAAGAGGTGGGCAGAGGTGATTAGGCAAGACATGGAGCAGTTTTAGATGACCGAGGACATGACCCTTGATAGAAAGGTATAGAAGTCGAGAATTAGGGTAGTAGAATAGGTAGTCTAGAGTATTCATAACAGTAGTATTGGCACGCAGTCTCGCTTTCTGTTGGTAGTAGGTTCTTCTGACTAACAGTTGTTTTCTTTCATTGTTGATCACCTTACTACCATGTTGGTTTTATTCTGCTTTTATATGACTTTTTGGTATTGTCCCTTCTTGTCTATATTTTCATTAATGTGGTACTTATGCTTTCCTGAGTCGAGGGTCTATTGGAAACAGTCTCTCTATCCTCACAAGGTAGGGGTAAGGTCTGCGTATATACTACCCTTTCCAGACCCCACGGTGTGGATAATACTGGTATATTATTGTTATTTTTAATACTATATTTTTTTATCTTTTTAATTTATATTATGGACTTACCTATAGAATGAATAAGTTTTATCTATAAATTAAAAAATAAAATAGTATTTAAGCATGTATAATGTTGGAATAATAAAATATTGAGCATAGTAAAAAAATTAATTGGAATAATTTATTCGTAATAATAATTTTTATATTAACAACAAAAACTCAAAATATTATTTACACAATTGAGAATAAATAAAATAAAGGTTTTATAATGTATATTGCATGCACGTAATATAAAAATAATTATTTAAAATAAATATATTTTTATAGTATACATTATATATTCGGAAAATTATGCTCAATTCTATTATTATTCCGACGTTATATATGCTAGAATACTATTTTTTAATTTTTTATTTATAGATAAAATTTATTTGTTATATAGGTAAGTCCATAATATCAAATACTTATTATAGAGGGTAAAATAATTATTTGACAATCAAAAGTTTGAAAAATCTGGCCGAGTGATCTTCTCATTGCTATAGATACAGTTAAGAGACCTTTTTGTAACAAACAAAGGAAAAATAACTTTACTTGATAATTTCAAATAGTTGAGTGACTATTTAAGTAAAAAGACTCCCAAATGGTCTATAGATTCGAGAGTTTTCATTATGGCTCGTTATATTCTGAGATCTATAAGTTATGTATTTGCATTTTAAACTTAATAAAATAACTTATGTTATAAATATATTATATTATGGATGTTCATTTAGTACTTCGTTGTAAATAAGATTCCTGAAAAAGCTTATCTATATGAGACTCCGCCGTAAATATGTTTATCTATTTAGTACTATATTAAAAATTAGTCTCTTGAAGAAGCTTATCCTTTCGATACCCCATTATGGATAAACATCACCCCCGGTAGAAGATTATCTATATTTGGTGCAATGAGCTTATTCTTTCAGTACCCCGTTATGGATAAACATCACCCCCGGTAAAAGATTATCTATATTTGGTACAATGAACTTATCATTTCAGTACCCCATTATGGATAAATATCACACCCGGTAGAAGATTATCTATATCTGGTACAATGAGCTTATCCTTTCGGTACCCCATTATGGATAAATATTTCCCCCGATAGAAGATTATCTATATATGGTACAATGAGCTTATCCTTTCGGTACTCCGTTATGGATAAACATTACCTCCAGTAGAAGATTATCTATATCTGGTACAGTAGCAGGTTATACAGCAGCTTGCAGAAGCAGCTTACACAGCAACTTGCTTTCTTCTATAAATAGAGGAGATTTCAGTTCATTATGTACATAAGTTTGAAGTTTGAATAATATATCAGCTTCTCTCTATATATGTCTGTACTTTACAATCTTTATTTTATAACACGTTATCAGCACAATACTCTGCCATCTCGAGCAAATACTTTGAAAGTACTAGAGGTACGAACTTTCTTTTTCTAAATAATGTCAAATTTTTCTAAACTTGAATTTGTAACCCTGAATATATCAGGCAAAAGTTACATGTCTTGGGTGCTTGATGCTTAAATTCATCTTGATGTGATGGGTCTGGCAGACACCATCAAGGACAAAAATCAAGTATCAAACAAAGACCGTGCCAAAGCAATGATATTCCTACGCCATCATCTTGATGAAGACTTGAAAATGGAATATCTCACTATTAAAGATCAAGTCATACTGTAGAATAATTTGAAAGATAGATATGACCACCTGAATATGGTCATTCTTCCACGGGAACTTTATGATTGGACTCATCTAAGGCTACAAGATTTTAAATCTATCAATGAGTATAATTCTGCTATGTTCAGAATTATTTCACAATTGAAATTGTGTGGTGATAATATTACTGATCATGGTATGCTGGAGAAAACTTTCACCACTTTTCATGCATCGAATATGCTCTTGCACCAATATCGAGAGATGGGATTCAAAAAATATTCTAAACTTATCTCACATCTTCTTGTAGCTGAGCAACATAATGTGCTATTAGCGAAAAAACATGAAAGTCGACCTACTGGTTCTTGTCCATTTCCTGAAGTGAATGAGACGAACTTCCACCAAGCTAAGCGTGGAAGAGGACGTGGCCCTAGTCGTGGTCATATCTGTGGTCGGGGAATAAAAAGTAATCATGGTAATAATAATACACCAAAGAACCATCCTCACCACCAACAGTGGAAAAGGAAGGAACAAAAGCATGAAGCGGTGCAAGTAGCAAAGGCAAAAAATACATGCTATAGATGTGGAGGAAAAGAGCATTGGTCACGTACATGTCCCTAAGTACCTGGTTGAGCTATATCTAGCCTCCCTGAAGAAGACATAGAAAAATGCTGAAACAAATTTTATTTCTAAAGATAATTTAGACTTTATGCATTTGGATGTAGCTGATTACTTTGCACTCTCGGAAGGAGAAACAAGCCATGTGATCGGTGATGAATCTGTATAAATATAAATATTTTAATTTTTGTGTTTATAGTAGATAATATGGTTATGTAATTGCTGTACATAAATAAATATTATGCTTTGATAATGATGTTTACTATCATATTTATTTTGTTTATGTCATTTTGAAGAATATGGATAATCCTCAAATTATGTTCTGATCAAAAATCAATCATGAAGATATTTGTGTAAT
>AWOL01S0044112.1:59527-134454 GCA_000715115.1 Nicotiana otophora | reverse complement strand
CTCGGGCCGAGTATGGTACCGGGTGCCGGCCACGTCCCTTCAGGTTTGGGGCGTGACAACTACTTGGACATTTAGGTATTTCACCCTTCTTTGGTATTCTATATCATGCGGTAAAGCTCAAAATAGGAAGCTAAATTCCTCGTCATGCCTCATTTTTCATATAAGTAACCCACGGGTTCGAGGAAACGAAGAGGAAATGAAAGAACCAGTTACTAGGGGAAGTATCCTTGTTCCTATTAATGTCACTGCGCCACTATATTATGTGGTCAGAGCACCTAAGATATAAAAGAGGATTATTGGCATCAATAAACCGGAATGTTTGATATGAAAGAAAAACCACTCGGGTTTATGTTGGATGATTCTTGAAATATGTTATGGTTGTGCAAAGAGGTGGCACAAGAAAAAACAATGCCCTTATGTTAGATACACCCATACCGGTCTGCCTTATATGCGGGCGAGAACATTTTTCATCATGTTGTGAGTATCCTCAGAAGCGTGTTAGGGATGGTAGATTTGGGCAATTCCAAAAGTCCATACAATGAGCAGTTGCAGAGATTGTTAATCCCATAACGTGGTCTTGGAGGAATGATAGGGGGAATTTTTATGATGTGTGCAAAAAGGGTAAATATGAGGTCAGTGGGGCGAGTCAGTTTAGTGGACCTCATCCATGTTGCGTGAAGTATATGATATTTCATTCAGGCGTATGTCACTATGGTATCAATGTATGTTACGGGTGTAGAGTCGAGGGGCATCCGTTAAGGCACTGCCCCGTCAATCTAAAGTCTTCAAGTAAGTCACTCCTTAGTACATCATTATGAACACACATATTTGTTTCTTGTTGTATATGTACATCCATATTGAAGAGCCTTCATGCACACGGTTTTAACAAGACGTTGAATCATAAAACATTGCACGTACTTACTTTCTAAACGAGACGCATTATTTATGAAGCCACTCTATCACAAATTCTCTTATTTACAACCTCGTGAGGAATTGAGTTCTATAATAATTTCCTTGGAATGAGTTATAACCCTAGGTTAATACTTCCCATTACTTCCTTAAATTCTCAACAAAAGACTATACCTGATGAATTTCTTACAAGAACCTTTTGATTCAAATGGATAATATCTGCTCACTTATGCTTATGCATGCACCGTCATAAAGTTTACTTATGTGGTATCAAATCCAATGTATAGAAGCCTAGTGCTGAGATCCTTCTTGAGCCACTCTTTTTCTCTCCGGTGTATGTGGATCCTATGGTTTGAACAATCACTTCACTACTTTGTGAATATTATCATGAATCTTTTTCACTGTCTAGTAACACGAGAGCATATCTTAACACGTATCATATGTATAAAGGTCAATTGAAAGGGGTTACTTGTCTGTATAAACGTTTCTAGGAAATTTGAGATTTTCACAAATTTGTGAGAAGAAGATCTTTTTGTTTGCCCATTTCGGTATGACTTTCATGTCAACTTAGATTATGCCTCAGTGAGTAACTCACTTTGTTCCTAGTATTGCAGGTGCCCATGAAGTGGCCTGGTATTGCAGCTTGGGAGCTATTATGGAAACAATATGTCTAGCTCATAGCAAAGTGTTCATTCTCTCTAACCAATACATGATTTCATCCCAACATTAAGATGTCCTAGCTGCATGGTTTTACTTGTGTGTGGTTGAAAGTTAAGCAGCCTTACCACGACTTTTCCCTCCCTACTTCAGGTGGATGTTTCAGATTCTGGCACATATGATCAGTATATTGATTTGAAAGACAAGTTTGTCGCATCTCTAGTCCTCTCGTATTGGATCAACTATCATGAAGGGTCAAGCTATCAAAATGATTATAATCTCACAAGTGTTCAACCTCCTTTTCAACCTCTTGGGCTTGTGGTATAGATTCCTTGTGTCAAATACTATTAAGAGTGTAATGCAACTATATGTATTTTGAAACCCATATCATATTCAGGATACCAGAATATTCTCATTTCAAGATAAAATGATTTTCCCTACATTCTAAGAGGCAACTGGTATCACGTACTTGTCTATTTCTCTTTGAGGCCTACTATTGCTGAACAAGGCATTTATGGAATGAAATAATTGTTGATGTCTTTTTCAGGACTCTTAGTCTTCCAAGAATAACTAACGCTAATATGTTTATCCTCCCGACCATGCCTCCCATATGTCACACGTCTAAAATGACTCATTTCTTTTAAATCTCAGAATCATGACCATGGTCCCTACATTATCAATGCTTACTAGGCAACTCTATGCCTCATTTGTCGAATCAATGATGTCATCATAATGATTCATAATGTAAGCACTATTGGTAGTAACCTTCATGTCTCTTAGGATATAACCTCCTGAAATGCCCTGCTCAGCACATTGACGGATTCTTGAAAGATTCCAGCCAAATCTCGGACCTCGTTGTTACTATTTATAGTAACCTATGGGGGTTGAAGATTCAAACATATCAAAGAAGAAGCATCATCTCATGATAAAATATATTGGATAGAAAATTTTATGATCATATTCATGCTAGCACATCTTAGAGTAATTGTTGCAGGTCTCCAAAGGTTTAGTTTGGGTGTTCAGCGTAGGAATTTAGAGTTGAAAAAAGTGAACGAGTTATTGTCAAGATTTTCTCTATGAATATATTGGGTGAATTGTTAATGAAGGTAACGTATGTGTAGTAACATTAGGCCTTATGGAATATTCAAGGAAATCGGCCAAACTATGAGTATGATGTTTTCCCATTGTTGTCCTCCATGCACCTGATGCATCATGTATCTAGGTTCCAGAAGGTTATTGGAATTCCTATGCATATCATTCCGGTGGAAACTATTAATGATGTATTTAATGGGTAATTGGATCATCAGAGGTACCTAGTTGTTACACCTCACAATATTACGTCGACGTTACACCCCGTAGTATTGTACGTTGGATTTGTCACAAGATAATTGACATCAGTTAAAGGACAAGATTATCTTGAAGTTATATGTATTATGCTATTTATAACAAGTGATAAATAAAGCCGTGAAGGTTAAAGGGTAAACGAGTGGAATAAAATGAGTTTCGTCAAAGTTTGACATTTTGAGATAAAGTACGGTCGAAGCTATAATACCTCATATTTATGGACTAGTGCCATACAAGGTACGACATGACCATGATACTAAGGTGCATAAAGTGTGTTAAAGGTGATTAGTATTTTAAGTAATTTGAGATAATTCTTAATTATGTGGGTAATTGGCTAATTATTGATTAGTGGGAGATCAATGTGTTAACAAATCAATTGAAATTTTTTTGGATAATTCTAAAAGTCTCCCAACGTGGCAGCAAGTCAATTAGGTGATAAGATGTCGTTTTAGGGGATGTTTGAGCAAAAGTCATCCTTATAAAGTGGGCCCCACAACCCATAAGTTATAAGAGATCTTCCTAAATCATTAAGTGGGATGTTATGTTTTGCTAAGCTTGCTAAGTAACGAATGAGACTCAAATAATTCCTTTGAAACTTCACAATGCTATAGCAGCGTGAATTGCAAATTCCAAGGAGCATGATACAATCTTTCTCAACAATGCCATATGGGTTTTTCCCTACTCTGATCCGCCATTACATGTTTTTCGCAAAAGACATTTGTTAGAGGGATTGTTAAGAGAATCGGCTCAGATATGTTAAGGCTATCCCTTCTTTTCTTTTGGCATGATCCATATGATTTAAACTAAATGAGCAACTGTGCAACTTTCTTAAATGACTCTATTCATAGAAGTGCTAGAGGTTCCTATGTTCTTGATTCCCCATGTGAATTATTAGTATATCTTTTGTTCATGGGTCTCAGAAAAATACGTATTTGATAAAGTTTATTCGAAAGGCATATTAATCTTATGACATTTCGAGAAATCTTATTAAAGTATTTCTTATGCATTTCATTCATTTATATATGTACATTAACCCATGACTAGATGGAATTATATACGCGTATATTATATGTATATAGGATATGGGAAAAGGTTACGGCGTTATATACGTACCACCACCTGATCAATTGGTATATGTTGATGATTTTGCCCACAGTGGGCGAGGTGATATGATGGGATGCCCTCACTGGCTTGATGATGTTATGTACACATATATCTATGCATGGTATGACATTTATACGCATATGCATCACATTATAAATATGAAATGATTTACAGAGCTATTCAGACTTACATGTTGAGTCTTTTTCTCCATGTTTCCCTCATGTCTTTTCTTTATTGATTTTCATTCCATACATACTCTGTACATTATTTGTACTGACGTCCCATTTGCATGGGGATACTGCGTTTCATGCCGCAGGTCCCGATAGACAGGTTAAGAGTCCTCCAAGTAGGCTATCAGCTTAGCGGAAGGTGTTGGTGTGCTCCATTTACTCTGGAGTTGCTTATTTGGTCAGTATGAGTTGGACATGTATTGTATTAGTATGGCAGGGACCTGTCCTGACCTTTATGGTATTTGTCTACCCTTAGAGGCTTGTAGGCATATGTCATGTACATGAAATACTGTATGGCCTTGTCAGCTTATGTTCAGTATATAAGTGATCATTTTGGAATTATAAGCCCGTATGTCATATGTATAAGTTTGTATTACATGTTGGATCGTCTAATGTCGAGTATTTCCTCGTGTTTTATTCTATTTATCTCATGACAGCCTCTCCGGCTCATTTACCTAGCATAGTATGATACGAGAGATACGTTATGTTGGTACTCGGTTGAGTAAGGTACCGGGTGCCCGTTGCAGCCCATCGGTTTGGGTCGTGACAAAAGTGGTGTCAGAGCAGTTCTATCCTAGGAAGTCTACATGCCGTGTCTAGTAAAGTCTTGGTTATGGGTGTGTTGTGCACCATACTTATAAGTAGGAGGCTACAGGGAATTTAGGATTCTCACTCTTTCTTCATGCTCTAGATCATGTGGTAGAGCTCAGTTGTAATAATTTAAACTCCTAAATTCTATTTTATTCGTAATAAGACAATACCTACATCAAAAAGGCATTTGGTAAGAGATTGCATGTGGTTGTGGAAGAGTTGAGTCAGAGGAACTCGATTTTGCATCACGCTTATGATGAATAAATGTGAGGTCTTCAGCAAAACATGTGTGTACTAAGACATGTAAGCTTCTTGATAAGGATCCTTAAGGCAAGAATATCTAGCCACTCGTATGGTAAAAAGGAATAAGAGAATCAGAAGTTAGACACACATTTCAGTAAGTAAAAGAAGCAAGGTAAATAAGGTACACGATACCCATATAATGAAGATTGTCAGTATTATAATTCGGGCAGAGAAATAGGTTCGTGACTCTAGCGTGATTACCAGAAGGAAAAGTTAGACCCCAGAGTAATACAAATCAGTATGGGCTGGTGAACAAGGTAAACTAAACATGAATTAGGGACTGAGTGATTTGATAATAGTCGGCATCATGAGAATTTCAGAGATTGCATTCCGGTGATAATAGAATGGATGATAGAAGAATAACCTTTAAAGGTCATTCAGGAAGATGCTTCCCTAAAGCAAGCAATATGAGCAAAGTTAAGCTTAAGGGACTATGTGTGCCAGTTACACTAAGTGTTACCCTCGTGAGTAAGGAATTTTGTTATCCTTGGTACAGAAAGATTTTTGCAAGGCAAGTAAGGGTCATCGATGATGTGAAAAGACGCCAAAGATGAAGAGGTAAAACATCTATACGTAGATTATCATAGCTCTAAATCTTAGTACTCCCTTAAAGGGGGGAATATGGAGTAATGTGGCATTAAGTCAGAATTAAGTGGTTCTAGTAACTATAGAATGGTAAAGGAAGAATGCGATAAAAATGAAAAGGGGACGAGATTGCACTTAATCAAATCCTACAGATATGCTACGATTCCAGAAAATTATGCAAGCACGATGTCAAGGAGAGGAAGTAAGGGTTTCGACCTAGGATGTTATTGATAAAGAAGGAGCCAGTGCGAGACGTAAGTTAAAACAAAGGAAATAACCGAAGAAAGATTACGCGGAATATTGATATAAAAATGGAGCAAGGAGTAGTTAGTAGTTGATTCAGGAAGAGTCTAGTTGTGGCTAGACAAGAGGATACAAATAAATCAACAGATCATGCAAGATAACTGTATTGAACCCCAACATAGGGAATTCAGTCTCGCAGATACGAGATCGCAATTGTTGGAAACAAAATTCAGATAGGAATTGGGGTAATTAAAGGTACCGTATAAGTGTTACGGAAATAAAAGAGACTACCACTGGGAAGACAGTCAAAATATCAGTTCAGGAGCAACCCTACAAGAACAAGGGAGTGGAGGTAAGTAACTATGGATAATTATAGGCGAGGAAGGACATCAAATATTCTGTCGAGTATACGATGTAACAAGCTTGCAACTTTACAAGAGTCAAAGGATCCTCCCTAAGTACTACAATAAAAGACTAGCTGAGGAAATAAGGAAGAAAGCCTCAACCTAAACATAGTAACTTGAAGGAGAAATGGTCATGTAAAAATAGTCTCACTACAACATTGTATGCACTTCATAAGAAAGTGGCACCTACCGTGGCTAATGAACTGGAAGTAAAATTAAAAGTAATATTCGAGATCATATGAGTTGCACAGAAATTTCGGCATGTGTGGGAACTAAGATAAGCTAAGTATGCACGCAACAAAGGGGAAGAAATACCATGAAAAGTAATAGCTTACGTTTAAAAAAAGCTGAGAAGGAGCAAAAGGAATTATTTGATTAGTGATCCATAGTTAGTTACGTTAAACGCACTTAAGATGTCGGAGTATTGTCAATGCAACATATATGTTGAAAATCATACAGCCATAGAAAACTCAGGTATAAGTTAAAAGAAAGAATTGAGTCTAGGTCATAGACGAAGGATTGAATTGTTAGAAGATTGTATCTTAGATATTCCATAGCGCCCATGAAAGGCTAAAGTAATAACTAATACCATGAGCGAATTGGAAGATAGCTTAAGCCTACATAAAAGCTGATCAGAAGGAAGAGGAAACCAAGGAGTTACATCAACTAAGTAATCAGGAGTCTGGTTATTGGACCCTGAAAATTATAGAAATCGTGGTTGAGAACATTGCAGAATAACTCTAAGTATCAGAGGTACAAGAGAGATAGTTCAACAACCATATTCTATAACGGCTCTACCATAAAGCCAGTTAGAAGAATACCAGCCTCATAAGAAGTCAGTATGAAGCTCCCACCGGATTATGTATGCGCCAGAAGTGCATGTATTATAATAGAGCTTCAAGTTGTGGATGTGAATTATACCTATGTGGAAGGGAGGTCATGCAAGAGATAGAATATGTGGCAAGCTTTTAAGCTAAGTAAGGTAAAGGTGGACAACGTACGAGATACTCAAATACAGAAGGTTGTGAATAGTCCATACTTCGGATAGACAACTAGAAGCGTAGGGATTCAGTATCCAGGAATGATAGCGGCGTTGTCAGTGGAATATTTTCCAGCCTATGGTTTCTATGAATCGAGAGGTCTAGTTAAAAGAGTAAAGAAGAGTTAGAGACGATGTGATGTCTCGCTTGATGTCTCAGAATAACATAAGGAAATCTATGGTGCAAGCAAGTTGAAGGAAGGTTGCGAGTAGTATAAATAGATATGGAGAAGTCGCAAGGTGAAGTGTGGTAAAGAGACAAGGTTTAGGAAGACATGAGTAAGGATAAGGAAAGGTGAGTGAGAAGGTGAGGAGAATGGATAAGTCCTCGGGATTAAGCCCATGAAAAAAGGAGAGCTGATGGTTTTTCTAAGTTATAGAAAGTTCAGTATAGCCTGAATGAACTCAAAGGAGTCTAAGACTAATAGCATTTAGAAGAGATGGAATACTACCATGGTTGTAAAATAAGGGTGTAATTGTGATAGATAAAGGATGACGTTTGGGCCTTCGATTGAGTAATGATTTGAAGAAAACAAAAAGGGGATTTCATGAATTGTACAGGATTAAAATAGCCACGTAAGGTGAATCACATTGAGATGATATGAAATACCGTTATGGAAGTATGGTATTGCTCCCAGGTAGATCAGGAAAATCACTTCAAATGTTCCTCGATGCAATGTGAGCCCTAGTGATTACGCAAGAGGTTTCAAGTTATCAAGGGTAGACTGTAGATCAATATTGAGGTGAAGCAACATTGGTTGGATAAAAGTTACAAAGTATGAGACGAGATTAGGCCGTCATTCTTAAGATGAATAGTAATGATGAAGCATTAAAGGACTTAGATATTTACATATGGGATAAGCAACAAGAGTAACCTATAGTTGGGTAGCAGACCTCAGTAACAGTAAACCGAAGTAAGAGTTATGGTATAGTGTGACCTACTTAGATGCAGTAAAGCCATAGATGCCTAGAGAGACAACTTATCATAATTCCATATATGTTCACAAAGTAAGGCCTAGAGATTGGCTAAAGGCTAGAGGGAAAAGGAGAGAAGAGTCGCATAAGTCCACATACAAGGACAAAGTCGTACAGACAGCATGATAGAAGGTAGCAATAGTTACAAGATTGGAAGAATTCCGATCACAAGTCATGGTGTGAGAAAGAGGCCTAAAGCGGGGAATGCCCTCACCTTTGGATTTATACACAAAGCAGTTGCCTAAATGGAAAGGACTGTATTAAAACCATTCGTAAGAGGTATCCGGTTATGAGACCGATAAGTGCATCAGTCAACATTCGAGGACGAATGTTCCAAAGAGGGGAATTATGTTACACCTCACAGTATTACGTCGACGTTACACCATGTAGTATGGTACGTTAGATTTGTCGTAAGATAATTGACATCAGTTCAAGGACGGGATTATTTTGAGGTTATAAGTATTATGCTATTTATAACAGGTGATAAGTAAAGTCGTAAAAGTCAAAGGGTAAACGGGTGGAAAAAAATGGGTTTCGTCGAAGTTTGACATTTTGAGATAAAGTACGGTCCAAGCTATAATATCCCGTATTTACGGACTAGTGCTATACAAGGTACAACATGGCCATGATAGTTAGGTGTATAAAGTGTGTTAAAAGTGATTAGTATTTTAAGTAATTTGAGATAATTCTTAATTATGTGGGTAATTAATTAATTGTTGATTAGTGGGAGATTAATGAGTTAACAAATCAATTGGAAAAATTTTGGATAATCCTAAAAGTCCCCCAATGTGGCAGCAAGTCAATTAGGTGATAAGGTGTCATTTTAGGGGATTTTTGGGCAAAAGTCATCCTTATAAAGTGGGCCCCACAACCCACAAGTTATAAGAGATCTTCCTAAATCATTAAGTGGGATGTTATGTTTTGCTAAGCTTGCTAAGTAACGAATGAGACTCAAATAATTCCTTTGAAACATCACAATGCTATAGCAGCGTGAATTGCAAATTCCAAGGAGCACTATACAATCTTTCTCAAGAATACCATATGGGTTTTTCCCTACTCCGATCCGTCGTTACGTGTTTTTCGCAAAAGACATTTGTTAGAGGGATTGTTAAGAGAATCGGCTCAGATATGTTAAGAATATCCCTTCTTTCCTTTTGGCATGATCCATATGATACAAACGAAATGAACAATTGTGCAACTTTCTTAAATGACTCTATTCATAGAAGTGCTAGGGGTGCCTATGTTCTTGATTCCCCGTGTGAATTATTATTATATCTTTTGTTCATAGGTCTCAGAAAAATACGTATTTGATAAAGTTTATCTGAAAGGCATATTGATCTTATGACATTTCGAGAAATCTTATTAACGTATTTCTTATGCATTTCATTCATTTATATATGTACATTAACCCATGACCAGATGGCATTATATACGCATATATTATATATATATAGGATATGGGAAACGGTTACGACGTTATATACATACCACCACCTGATCAATTGGTATATGTTGATGATTTTGCCCACAGTGGCCGAGATGATATGATGGGATGCCCTCACTGGCTTGATGATGTTATGTACACATATATCTAAAGAAAGCGGAGAAGGAACGAAAGATCAGGAAAAGTAATAGCTTACGTTTAAAGAAAGCGGAGAAGGAACGAAAGGAATTATTTGATCAATGATCTAGAGTTAGTTTCGTTATGAACGAACATAAGATGTCGGAGTATTATCCATCCAGCATATATGTTAACAATCATACAGCCATAGAAGACTCTGGTATAAGTTAAAAGAAAGAATTGAGTCCAAGTCATAGACAAATGATTGAAGTGTTCGAAGATTATTTCTTGGATATACCATAGAGCCCATGAAAGGCTAAAGTAAAAACTAATACCATGAGCCGCAGATCGGAAGATAGCATAAGCCTACATAAAGGCTGATGAGAAGGAAGAGGAAACTAATGAGTTACATCAACTAAGTAAATCAGGAGTCTGATTATAGGACCCGAAAAATTATAGAAATCGTGGTTGAGAACATTGCAGAATCACTCTTAGTATCATAGGTACAAGAGAGATAGTACAACAACCATATTCTATAACGGCTCTATGATAAAACCAGTTAGAAGAATACCAACCTCATAAGAAGTCAGTATGAAGCTCCCACCGGATTGTGTATGCGCCAGAGGTCCAAGTATTATAATAGAGCTTCAAGCTGTGGATTTGAATTATACCTATGTGGAAGGGAGGTCATGAAAGAGATAGAAGATGTGGCAAGATTTTAAGGTATGTGAGGTAAAGGTGGACAACATACGAGATACTCAAATACAGAAGGTTGTGAATAGTCCATACTTCAGATAGACGGCTAGAAGCATTGGGATTCAGTATCCAGGAATGATAGCGGTGTCGTTAGTGGCATATTTTCTAGCCTATGGTTTCTATGTATCGAGAGGTCTAGTTAAAAGAGTAAAGAAGAGCTAGAGATGATGTGATATCTCGCTTGACGTTCCAGAATAACATAAGAAAATCTATGGTGCAAGCAAGTTGAAGGAAGATTACGAGTTGTATAAATAGATATGGATCGGTCACAAGCTAAAGTATGGTAAAGCGGAAGGGTTTTAGGAAGACATGATTAAGGATAAGGAGATGCGAGTGAGAAGGTGACGAGAATGAATAAGTCCTCGGGATTAAGCCCATGAAAACAAAAGAGCTGATAGTTTCTCTAAGATATAGAAAGTTCGGTATAGCCTGAATGAACTCAAAGGAGTGTAAGACTAATATCATTTAGAAGAGATTGAATGCTGCCCTGGTAGTGGAGTAAAGGTATAATTATGATAGATAAAGGATGACGTTTGGGCCTTCGATTGAGTAATGATTTGAAGAAAATAAAAGGGATTTCATGAATTGTACAAGATTAAAATACCACGTAAGGTGAATCACATTGGGATGCTATGAAATACGGTTATGGAAGTATGGTATCGCCCCAGGTGGATCATGAAAATCACTTCAAATGTTCCTTAATGCAGTGTGAGCCCTAGTAATTACGCAAGAGGTTTCATGTTATCAGTGGTAGATTGTAGATCAATATTGAGGTGAATCAACAATGGTTGGATAAAAGTTACAAAGTATGAGATGAGATTAGGTTGTCACTCTTAAGATGAACAGTAATGAGGAAGCATTAAAGGACTTAGATTTATACATATGGGATAAGCAACGAGAGTAACCTAGAGATTGGTAGCAGACCTCAGTAACAGTAAACCGAAGTAAGAGTTATGGTATAATATAACCAACTTAGATGCAGTAAAGCCATAGATGCCTAGCGGGACAACTTATCATAATTCCATATATGTTCATAAAGTGAGGCCTAGAGATTGGCTAAAGGCTGGAGGAAAAAGGAGAGAAGAGTCGCATAAGCCCACATACAAGGACAAAGTCATACAGACTACATGATAGAAGGTAGAAATAGTTACGAGATTGGAAGAATTCCCACCACAAGACGTGGTGTGAGAAAGAGGCCTAAAGGGGGGAATGCCTTCGCCTTTGGAGTTTGTCACAAAATAGTTTCCTAAATGGCAAGGACAATATTAAAACCATTCGTAAGAGCTATCCGGTTATGAGACCGATAAGTGGATCAGTCAACATTCGAGGACAAATGTTCCAAAGAGGGGAATGATGTTACACCTCACAGTATTATGTCGACGTTACACCACGTAGTATTGTATGTTGGATTTGTCGTAAGATAATTGACATCCGTTCAAGGACAAGATTATAAGTATTATGTTGTTTATAACAAATGATAAGTAAAGTCGTGAGGGTCAGACGGTAAACGAGTGGAAGAAAATGAGTTTCGTCAAAGTTTGACATTTTTAGATAAAGTACGGTCCCATGTTTATGCACCTCAATATTGATCTACAATCTACCAATGATAACTTGAAACCTCTTGCATAATCACTAGGGTTCACGTTGCATCGAGGAACATTTGAAGTGGTTTTCCTGATCCATAACTCAAGATTTACGGGGCCTTACAGTTTTGTACTTTGGCTTAGGCGGGGTTGATCCCGATTACACCAGCTACTTCTTAGGATAGGGGAGGAGCTCAAATTGCTGCCCCCACACTTCAAAATAACGGGCACATGTTGATCTGGCTCTGAATGTTATAATGATCAGCCCGTGGTTGCGATTCAGCCCAAGTTCAGGCCAGTTACATCGGGGGGAGGGGGGGAAGAGGTTAGAGATGCTCTATAAGTATCAGCTTCCTCATTGCAGCAATGCGCCTTTTGAGTATGCATAGGGTTTCTTAGACTAGTGTAATTGTATTCTATACACTATGGCATAGTGGAGTTGATCAGGGTCGACCTTACTACTTTCTAGCTAACGGGGCCGTCATATTGATGGTGGCAAAGTAATGAGGAGATTAGGCCATTTGGTGCCGCACCACTTACTTGGGCTCAGTTCATTTATCTCATTTTATGGGACTTCATTTTACAAACCATCAGGTATGCATTGCGCACGGAGTTCGAGCGGTTTCACCAGGGGACTATGACCGTGATCAGGCATGCTATGAGGTTTACCGAGTTATCTCGTCATGCATATGCTTTGGTTTCCATTGTTAGAGAGAGATTCTACAGATTTATTGAGGGACTCAATTATAGCCTCAGATTTCGGATGGAACGGGAGCTAGAGACTAGGACTCTATTCCACCAGGTTCTGGAGATTGGTAAGAGGTTGAACCATATCAATGGGTAGAAGAGAGGATATATAGAGGCTAAGAGGCCTCGGGGCTTTGGAGGATTTAGCGGTTCCCATTGTTAAGCTACGAATTGTCATTGAGGATTTATCAATCGACCACTCCAGTCTGCACTTCTGGTTACACGTAGTGCTCCAGCTAGTAACGAACCTCAAGGTACTCATTTTGGACAACCATCCTCTAGTGCACCTTCTGCACCGGGTTCCTACAGTGGTTATTTTATTCGTCCAAGGTAGACTCAATACCTGCAGCCATGCCCGCAAATGAGTTGTTTGAAGTATCGTTATACAAGGCATATGGTGAGGGATTATCTCAGTCATCGAAGGGGTGGAACTCACAGGGTATTCAGGTTATGGCTACTACTCTAGTTGCTACTTCACCTGCACAACCAAGTAGAGGTAGAGAACATGTGGGTAGAGGACATCTTAGAATGGGAGGTCAGGTCCATTGTTGTGCTTTCCCTGATAAGACTGAGGTTGTTGCATTGGATACTATCAACCATCAGTTTTATTTGATCTGAGTTCCACTTATTTGTATGTGTCATCCTATTTTGCTTCATATTTTGAGTGTCTCGTGATTCTTTGAGTACACTTATTTATTTGTCTATGCCTATTGGGATTTCTATTGTGGTCAATCATACATATCGCTCTTGTTTGGTCACTATCGGGCTATAAGACTAGGGTTGACATTCTGTTACTTGATATGGTAGATTTTGATGTGATTTTGGGTATGGATTGATTGTCACTAAATCACACTATTCTTTATTGTCACGCTAATACCGTCACGTTAGTTGTGCCAGGGTTGCCGAGGATGGAGTTGAGAGGTGCATTGGGTCATGTACCTAGTATTGTAGTATCTTTTTCTAAAGGCACATCGGATTGTTGAAAAGGGGTGCTCGGACTACTTAGCCTTTGCGAGGGATGTTAGTGCTGATACTCCTACTGTTGAGTTAGTTTTGGTAGTGAGCGAGTTTCTAGATATATTTCTAGTAGACCTACCGGGCATGCCACCCAAAAGGGATATTGATTTTTGTATTGACCTTGTGCTGGGCACTCAGCCCATCTCTATTCCACCTTATCGCATGGCACCAGTGGATTTGAAGAATTAGAAGGAATAACTTCAAGAGAATAAACTCGATAAGGATTTCATCAAACCGAGTGTCTCACCTTGGGGTGCCCTAGTTCTATTTGTAAAGAAGAAAGACGGCTCTCTGAGGATGTGTATTGACTACAGGCGGTTGAACAAGGTTATGGTTAAGAACACGTACCTACCACCACATGTTAATGATTTATATGATCAACTTCATAGTACTAGGGCATTCTCAAAGATTGATTTGAGATCGGGGTACCATCAGTTGAGCATCCGGGCATCAGATATATCGAATACGGCTTCCAGGACCTTCTATGGTCACTACGAGTTCTTTGTGATGTCTTTCGGGTTGACCAATGCCCCAACAACTTTTATGCACTCGATGAAAAGAATGTTCCAGTCGTATCTCGATTCCTTTGTCATTGTATTTATTTATGATATACTGTTGTATTCCCGCATCCAAGAGGTGCATGATTAGCGCTTAAGGATCGTTCTCCAGACTTTGAGGGAGAAGAAGCTATATTCCAAATTCTACAAGTTCGAGGTTTGGCTATATTGGGTGGCATTTTTGGGTCACGTGGTGTCTAGTGAGGGGATTAAGGTTGATAGGAAGAAGATTAAGGCAGTTCAGAGTTGGCCCCGACTTTCTACTGCTCCGGATTTTTCTAGGTTTTGCTAGGTATTATCGTTGTTTCGTGGAAGGGTTTTTATCCATCGCAGCTCCTTTGACCAGATTGACTCAGAATGAGGCCCCATTTAGGTGTTGAGACGAGAGTGAGGAGAGCTTTCAGAAGCTAAAGACTACTCTGTCTACAGCTCCAAATTGGTTTTACCTTCAGCAATGGGTTCTTATGCAATATATTATGAGTTGAAGCCTTACGAGAATAACTACTCGATGCACGATTTTGAGTTAGCATCCATTGTTCACGCGCTTATGATTTGGAGGCACTATCTTTACGGTGTGTCATTTGAGGTGTTCACAGATCACATGAGATTATAACACTTATTCAAACAAAAAGGATCTGAACTTGATGCAATAGAGGTTGTTATAGCTACTAAAGGACTATGATATCACCATTTTTTATCATCCCTGAAAGGCTAATTTGGTGGCCGATGCTTTGAGTACGAAGGCTGAGAGCATGGGGAGTTGTGTTTTTATTCCAGTTGGGGAGCAATCGTTAGCTTTGGATGTCCAATCTTAGGCCAATAGATTCGTGAGGTTGGATATTTCAGAACCTAGACGGGTTCTTGCTTGTGTTGTGTCATGATCATCTTTGTTTAAGTGTATCAAGGCACGTCAGTATGATGATCCCCAGTTTCTTGTCCTTGAGGACACGATGCAACATGATGATGCTAAGGAGGTGACTATTAGTGATGATTTGGTATTGATACTCTAATGCCGAATTTGTATACCCAATATGGATAGGTTGCTGGAGCGGATTCTTATAAAGGCCCAGAGTTTGTGGTATTCCATTCATTCAGGTGCAATGAAGATTTACCATGATTTGAAGCAGCACTACTGGTGTAGAAGAATGAAGAAAGATATTATGGAGTATGTCGCTTGCTGTTTGAACTGTCAGGAGGTTAAGTACCAACATCAGAGACCGGGTGGTATTTCAGAGGATATTTTGGTGTGGAAGTGGGAGCGTATCACTATAGATTTTGTGGTTTGGCTTCCGTTTACCTTGAGGAAATTTGATGAAGGTGAGTACGACATTTCATCCCTAGACGGATCGGTGGCTCATGGGACCAGTTCATACCGCTAGCAGAGTTTGCCTACAACAACTCTCAATCGAGCATCTAGATGGCTCTGTACGAGGCTTAATATCAGAGGCGATGTCGTTCTCCAGTATGTTTGTTTGAGCCTGGAAAGGCTAGGTTGATGGGCACTGATTTGGTTAGGGATGCTTTGGAGAAGGTGAAGTTTGTTCAAAAGCGGCATCATACATCGTAGTCCAAGCAAAAGAGTTATGTTGATATGAGGGCTCGTGATGTATCATTCATGGTGGGTGAGAAGTTTATACTCAGAGTTTCTCCCAAAAAGTGTTTGATGAGGTTCGGTAAGAAGGGCAAGTTGAGCCCTCGGTATATTGGTCCTTTTGAGATACGTGAGAGAGTGAGTGAGGTGGCCTACAGACTTGCATTACCACCTAGTTTATTGGGATTTCACCTAGTTTTCCTTGTTTCCATACTCCGGAAGTACTATGGAGATCTGTCACACGTGTTACATTTTAGCCCAGTCCAACTAGTCAAGGATTTGACCTATATTGAGGAGTCGGTGACTATTTTTGACAGGCAGGTCTGGAAGTTGAGGTCGAAGAACATTGCAATGGTGAAGGTTCAATTGAGAGGTCAACCGGTCGAGGATGCGACTTGGGAGACCGACCATGATATTTGTTATCGTTATCCTTATTTTTTTGGTGTTTCAAGTATGTCTCTATACTTGTTGGAGGATGAACATTTGTTTAAGAGGGGGAGAATGTAACGACTCGATCGACTATTTTGTGTATTTGATCATGTTTTTCCTTTTTGAAGCTTCTCGTATATGTATTTGTAGTTTCGTGACTTGCGGGGATAGTTGGTCGGGTTTCAGGAAGGTTTTGGGTTGATTTGGAATGCTTGGTTCTTAGTTTGGAAGCTTAGGTTAAGAGTGTTAACTGAGGTATGACTGTTGTGAAAATGACCACGTAACGGTATTTTGATGGTTCCAATAGGTTCTTATGGTGATTTTGGACTTAGGCATATGCTCGAAATTTGATTTGGAGGTTCCTATGTTGAATTGGCTCTTCTTGCCGAAAGTTGGCAATTTGGAAGCTTAGAAATTTCATATGTTTGACCATAGGTTGACTTTGTGGCTATCGGGTTTGGATTTTGGTTTCGATACTTGGATTAAATCCGTTTTGGCATTTTGAACTTGTGTTCAATGTTTGGTGTCATTCAGAGTTCATTTAATAGGAATCGGACACTTGGTTGTGATTTTTGCGGTTCTTAAATTTCATCTTGAATTCTATGAGTTTTGGTGTCCGACTCGTGATTCTGGATGTTATTTATATGTTTTGAGTTTGCGATAAGATCGCGAGCAAGATCGTATGATGTTTCTAGACTTGTGTGGATGTTTGGTGTAGAGCCCCGGGGGCTCGGGTGAGTTTCAAACGTGTTTCAGATTGGTTTGGACTTGACTCATAATTGCTTGTGTGTTGGTTCTGCAGTTATAGCAAATGCGAGAACCAGTTCACATTTTCATATATCCCATTTGCAAAGTAACAATCACATTAGCGAAGGGGGCAGTGGATGGCAGGCTTTGCATTTGCGAAGCAAGCCTCGTAAATGTTAAGTGGGTTGGGCTGGGAGCAAGTCGCTTTTGCGAAGGTGTATATCATCGCATATGCTAAGGAGTGTCACTTTTGCAACATTCTCTGGAATTTTGGGGATCTTTTATTATGTTTTGAAAAATAAAACTTTTAGATTTGAGGGTCGAATTGGACTCTTATTTGAAAACCAAACACATATATGGACTTGTGGTGTTATGGGTAGTCGAGATAATGTTAATGTGCATTCCGTTGTTAATGGCATTCCAGTATGACTATATTTATGACTAGATTTGGCATTCCATTGTTAATGTGCATGCGGCGACATAAGAGAAGCTTGTGGGGGATAGTTATGAGATATATCGGGGGTGATTCTTGTTATTGTTTATATGTTGGAACCGAGGGTTGATATTTTGATCAAATTCTTGTTTTGACTTTCCCTTGGGTTTTATCAGTCGTTGGTAGAATCCAATATGTTATCACATGCCCTGGTCCCATTGATATGTTGTTGGCAAAGGCGTATTTTCTTACATTGACTTGTTGTTAAACATTCTTCGAGGTGGTTAATATTTGTTTTGTTATATTTTCCGTTGTCAGTTTTATTTTGATATCTTGCACATGTTAATTTTACTAGTGAGTGTCTTTACTTTAACCAAGGTTAGTCTTGACACTTACTGGGTATAGATTGTTGTGTACTCATACTATGCTTCTGCATAGTTTTGTGCAGATCCAAGTATATCGGATCGTGATGAACACTAGAGAGTCGAGCCTGAGCTGCAGAGACTTCAAGGTATACATGTTATTCCGCTCATAGGCATCGAAGTCAACTTCTGTTGATTCCTTACTACTGTTTATTGTATCCCAAGCAATGTTGTATTTTGAGACTTCTTGTACACTCTCTGTAGAGCTTATGACTCAGTATTAGCGTGTTTTGGAATTTGACTATTGTATTTTTATTTTTGGTTATGTTATGGTACTTTTCCAGCTTTCATTAATATTTGAGTTGCTATTAATCTGTTGATCTTGTTATGTGATAGGCTTACCTACTAGGTGCCATCATGACCCTTAAGGTGGGATTTTGGGTCGTGACAGAGCCAAACTAAAACATGAATCCTATATTGCAGTAAATATGACGACATTACTATTTGAGATAAAGGGTGAAAAGAGTAACGTTGGGTAGGGGTCTCATGAAACAAAGTTATGAATTTATACAGGGAAAAATAGATGAATACCATAAGGTATGTTACTTTTAAAATTTAATATTTGGGGGTTATGAATAAGAAATGCATATGAGTTATGAATATTATAAATAGTAGAAGTAAAGGTGGTATGTGTTATGAAAGTAAAGTTTTAAATTTTTAAGCAAATAAAAGACAACAAATATAAATAGAAATGGTATTCAAGTGTTAAAGCTATGTGGGCTATGTTCAAGAAAACTGCTACATTGGGTTCTTGATTACTCCATTGTGTTAAAAACTTAAATGAGTGAAATGAAGGGAAAAATAGTATTAAAAAAAATAAAAATTACCATAAAGTTACACATTAAACATTTGGGAGTTATGGATATGAAATGGATGGGAGTGATTGATATTATTAAAAGTATAGGTTATGAAGATAAAAAAGTGTGAGTTTTAAAAACATATTAATGTAAACTAAATTGAAATAATGATGAATGTTTTTAAACAAAAATGGAGAAAAAAGATGAATATGTCTTTTTTGCTTAAGAGAGGTTCCACCTCACTTTCCTATTTCTCTCTTACATATATAAAGACAAATTAGAATAGAAATTATCATATAGGCTATGTTGAATACAACGACATCCTAGAGGAGTTAATCGCTACCCCAGTGCTTCAGTACCCCTTAGTCTGCATGGTTGGTTTTACGAAGAGTATGGCACATGACGGTTTGTTTCCTGTGGCAAAACCGTTTCTCAGGCCGGGAGGAAGCCAAACTCCCGATACATACACTCTAGAGTAGATGGCTCAAGAGTATCAGACCCCAACAATACTACCAGTTTGGAAAGTTCTGCTTGTTATTGCTACACAGCCTAGAGAGAGACCTGCAACGTCAACTGAGGGGTTGAAGAGGTTAGACAAGTTCAACAAGTTGTTTTCCCTCACTCTACTGGTTCACCTTCTGAGGATTCCCAGAATGTCTTGGCTCATTGTCATGAGATATTGCGCAACATGGGTATAGTGGAGTCTAATAGAGTTGATTTCATAGTGATTCAGATACATGGTTCTTCCAAGAGGTGGTGGCTCAAGTGTATGTTCAGGCAGGCCAGCAGGTTCACCTTCTCTCACTTGGGCTCAACTCTCATATTTGTTTTTGGAGAACTTCTTACCTTTCACTGAGAGAGAGGAGTTCCACAGTCAGTTTGAGCATCTTTAGCAAGGTAGCATGACTGTTACACAGTATTTGACCAAATTTGTAGTTTTATCACGCCATGTAGATATCCTTATCCATACTGAGAGGTAGAAGGTGCGGAGGTTCATACATGGCCTTACATATGGCATTGGGTTATAGATGGCCAGAGAGACCGAGGATAATATTTCTTTTACCCGGGCAGTGGAGATCTCCAGGAGGATCGAGCGCATCAGGGGCCAGGCTATGGAGATGACCTTTGATAAGATGCCCCATCATTTTGGAGGATACAGTCGTGCCTCGCCCAGAGGCATGTGTTTTTGTGTGGAGGCCATCCTATTAGGCCAGTTCAGTCGTCTCTACAGGTCACACATAGTACTTCAGGCAGTCATGGTACTTATGGACCTCGTTCCGAGTAGCTAGCATTTAGTGCACCTTTACCTCCCATTAGTGCACAACCAATTCAAAGCTATCGTAGTGGTTATTCGATTCATTAGGTTTAGTCTCTGATTCTTCATCCACGCCAGTCATGAGAGTGCTTTGAGTGTGGAGGTGTGGGTCATATCAAGAGGTATTGTCCCAAACTTCATAGAAGTATATAACAATAGGGTACTCGTGCCATTATTCCTGCACCGGTTGCTCCACCACCCACACAACCAGCTAGAGGCTGGCGTATGGTAGCCGGAGGTAGAGGTTAGACTGTTAGAGATGGAGGCCAGTCAGTGAGAGATCTTCCAAGAGTAAGAGGTCAGGTTGGTGGGGATCACCCTCGTTGTTATGCATTTCCAGCTAGACTAGAGGCGAAGTCATCCGGATATAGTTATTACGTGTATAATATCAGTCTATCATAGAGATGCTTCCTTGTTATTTTATCCGAGTTCTACATATTCTTATGTGTCTTCATATTTTGCTTTGCATTTGAGTATGCATTGTGATCCTCTTTGTGTTCCTATTTCTATGTCTATGACGCTTGGGGATTCCATAATAGGTGATCGGGTGTACAGGTTTTGTATTGTTACTATTAATGGTTTCAATATTGTAGTTGATCTTATGTTATTCGATATGGTGGATTTTGAGGTTATTCTTGGTATGGAATGGTTGTCCCTGTATCACGCTATCTTGGATTGCCATGCAAAGACTAAGACTTTATCCATGTTGGGGTTGCCTAGATTGGAGTGGAGAGGGACTCTTGGTCACTCTACTAGTAGGGTGGTTTCATATTTGAAGGCTCGACATATGGTCGAGAAGGAGTGTTTGGCGTATTTGGCTTATATCCGTGATTTTAGTGCGGAGGTTTATTCTATGGATTTGGTACGGGTCCTGAGTGAGTTTCTTGAGTGTTTCCTACAGATTTAGCGAGTATGCAATCCGACAGGGGTATCGACTTGTTCATTTATTTGGTTTCAGGCAATCAACCCATTTCTATTCAACCGCATCGTATGGCTCCAGCTGAGTTGAAAATATTAATGGATAAGTTGTAGGATTTTCTTGACAAGGGGTTCATTAGATAGAGCGTTTCACCTAGGGGTGTGCCAATACTGTTTGTTAATAAAAGGTACAGATTGATTGGATGCGCATAGATTATCGAAATTTGAACTAGGTCACTATCAAGAACAAGTATCCATTATCAAGGATTGATGATTTATTTGACCAGCTTCAGGGTGGCGAGGTGTTTTCCAAGATTGATTTAAGATCCGGCTACCATTAGGTGAAGATTGGGGCATCATATGTCCCTAAGATAGCTTTTAGGACTCAATTTTATCATAACGCGTTCTTGATGATGTCATTTGGCTTGACTAATTCCCCGGCAGCCTTTATGGACTTGATGAACCGAGAGTTCAAGCCTTATCTGGATTCCTTCGTGATTGTCTTCATTGATGATATTTTTGCTTACTTCTGCAGTCGAGAGGAGCATGAGCAGCACCTACGGTAGTGCTTCAGACTTTGAATGATCGTTAATTGTATGCCAAGTTTTCAAAGTCTGACTTCTGGTTATACTCGATTGCCTTTTGGGTCATGCGGTATCGTACGAGGGTATCAAGGTGGATAATAAGAAGATTGAGGTAGTTCAGAACTGGCCTAATCCTACTTCATCTATAGCGATTGGAAACTTCTTGGCAGCTTACTATCATCGGTTCGTGGAGGGGTTTTCATCTCTGTCTGCCCTATTTACCAAGTTGACCTAGAAGGGTGCTCTTTTCAAATGGTCCGACAAGTGTGAGGCGAGACTTTAGAAGCTCAAGACTGCATTGACTATAGCCCCAGTGGTTGTGTTTCCTACAAGTTCGGGACCTTACACTGTGTATTGTGATATATTGCGTATTGGAATTGGTGCAGTATTGTTGTAGGACAGTAGGGTGATTGCCTATGCATCTCGTAAGTTAAAAGTGTATGAGAATAGTTACCCTGTGCGCTATTTGGAGTTTGTATCCCCTGTTCACGCTCTCATAATTTGGAGGCACTATCTATATGGGGTTCCACGTGAGGTCTATAGAAACCATCGGAGTCTCCAACACCTGTTCAAGCAGAAAGACCATAATTTGGGCAGTGGAGATGGTTGGAGTTATTAAACGACTATGATATCATCATATTATATCATTCAGGTAAGGCCAATGTTGTGGTTGATGCCTTGAGTAGAATAGCAGAGAACATGAATAGTGTGGCATTTTTACCGACAGTGGAGAGGCCATAAGCCATGGATATTCAGGCTTTAGCCAACCGGTTCGTCAGGTTGGATGTTTTGGAGCTTAACAGGGTTCTTGCTTGTGTTGTGGGACAGTCATCGCTGTTGGAGCATATCAAGGCTCGGTAATTTTATGATCCTCACTTGTTAGTGTTTAAAGACACGCTCAGCGGTGTAGTGATAAAGAGGTTGTGATTGGAGATAACGGTGTTATGTAACGACCTCACCGGTCATTTTATGTATTTTTGCCTTGTTTACCCCATTTGATGCTTTACATATGTGTATTTGTGATTATCTGATTTGCGGGGGATGGTTAGTTTGGTTTCGGGGGATGTTTAGATTGAATTGGGACACATAGTCCGTAGGTAGGAGGCTTAAGTTGTAAGCGTTGGCCGGAGTTTGAGTTTTGTGTATATGACCTAAGAATGGTTCTTTGATGGTTCCAATATGTTTGTATGGTGATTTTTGACTTAAGCATATGCCCAGATTTTGATTTGGGGTTTTCTAGGTTGATTTGGCTCTATTTGGCGAAGATTAGTAAGTTGAAGGTTTATAAGACTTATAGGTTTGACCTGGAGTTGAGTTTGATGATATGAGGTTAGGATTGTGGTTCCGGGAGTTGGAATAGTTATGTCATGTCATTTGGGACTAGAATATAATATTTAAGGTCATTCCGAGTTTTTTAGGCATATTCGACGTAATTTTTGAATTTGGAAATTTGGATTAGTTCTTTATGTTAAAATTGAGGTGCGGTTCGTGGTTTTGATGTTGTTTGGTATGCTTCGAGGCCTAGAGTAGATCCATGTTATGTTTTTTGATTGGTTGGTGTGTTTTGGATAGGGTCCCACGGGCCTCGGCCGTGTTTTAGATTTATTTCGGATCAGTTTGAGTTATGCTAGCATTGCTGAAGATTGCTGAGTCTTGTGTTTTTGCATCTACAGAATTGTGGTGGCATATAAGAAACCGCAAAAGTGGATGATGTTACACAGAAGCGGACTGGGCTGGAGGCAAGGGAAAGACTGCAGATGCAGAAGTTGGAATGTAAAAGCGATTTCGCAGAAGCGGTAGGAGGACCGCAAACATTGTTGGTCGGGGAATAAGCCATTCGCGCATCTCCAATCGATTTTCCGCAAATGCGATATTTTGGACCGCAAATGCGAAATCACTAGACAGTCTATTATATTTTGATGGTTTGTCATTTTTCATTATTTAGAGTTGTGGAGCTTGGCTATATGCTATTTTTGGAGGGATTTCACAACAATTGAAGGGGTAAGTACACTAATGGATTTTGGTGTTAGATATTAATTATCCATGGATTATTACATCTAGTTTATATGAATTAATGGTGAAATTTGGTGGTTTTTAACTATGGTTTTGGACAGTGAAAATTGACGACTTGAGGTTTGGATTTGGACGAAGCATACATATTTGGACTCGTATTGGAATAGGTGTTTGAGATTTGTGAGTTATGTCAGGTTCTAGTGTGCGGGTCCAAGGCTGACTTTGTATAATTGTATCAAAATCTTAGCTTTACTGTTTGGGGTTACTTTCTATGGCTTCTATTGATATTATAAAGTTGTTTTTGCTAGATTCGAGCCATCTGGAGGTTGTTTCACGCGGGGAGGGCTTTCTAAAGTACTGATTTAGCTTGCTTAAGGAAATTATCTTACCTAAACTTGGTTGAGGCACTAGTTGCCTGAGTTATTAGTGAAAACTACATGCTATGGGTGGAGCACATGGGAGGGGATTGAGCACATGTGCGTATACCAGGGTATTATCCATGCTCGGGGTAGTGTTTAGGCTATTATATGCCTTGAATCGATTGCTAAGCTTCATGTTGTCATACTTTTTATGTTGTATTCCCCTTGTGAGATATTTGGAATCATGTTTGAGATTATTTGTTGATTGATCTCCTATTCAAATGTGTTATTTGCTATTCTTGTGGGGTAATCACCTAACTAGAACTGTGGTAGCACACTTCGCACATTCCTATGCTATAGCATGTCACTTATATCAGTCCATGAGTATGTAAATTGATATACATTGTTCATGTACATGTATCTTTGTATGTGCTTTATGTGTAATATGGAATGGGTTGATAGAACGTGAGTTGTCTGTGTGGACCTAAGTTATGTTAGCACGTGAGTTGTCCGTGCAGTGTGTGGATAAGGATCCCTCCACCTAGGGTCACCCTCTCATGTTTCTCTCTTGATGGTGTACATGCAATAAGAGAAAAACTGGCCATTGTGTGTTTTGATTATTCAATATTTCTCGACTTGCAATTTCCTTGGATGTATACATGTTTTATTCACATATCTTCTCTATATGCTAGATCAGGAATGTATATATGCCTTACTTTTGCATATCTTCTCTATATGCTGGATCTTTAACTGAAATAGAGCATGTTGATTTTATTGTGCACCAAGGAGGCTCACTTTGATTTATGACTTAATGATGTTATTGCTATATACTTGTGAGATTTATGAATTGTACGGGTTGTTAGTAAGTATTATTAATAATTCTTGTCTTTATTACCTCACCAAGGTTAGTTATGATACTTGTTGAGTACATTGGGTCGGTTGTACTAATACTACATTCTACACTTAATTGTGCAAATTTAGGTGTTGGCCCGCACCATGGGTAGTTGTGTTTTGTTGCAAACAATTGCAAATAGACGACGTAGAACTATATTTCGATCGGAGACCTTGGAAACTCTTTTCATTTTAGTATTATTGTCTTTCTTTCAGATAGTATTGTTATTTTGGTATTCCAGACTTGTATCTCTATTTTATAGCTCATGACTTAGTGTTTACCAGTTCTAGGAGATTTGTTATGTATCAGCGTAGTTATTTTGTGTTATTGGCTTTAGACCTATATTATTCTCGTTATTTCTATTATCTAGTACAATTCTTATTATGTTTGGCTTCTCTAGAAAGTAAGTTACGCACCATCACAAACGGTTGGTGGTTTTGGATCATGATATGTTATACGGCTTCAGGGCTGTGTTGATGTTCCGAATATTGATAGGTTGTGAGAGTTGATCCTTAAGATGTACCGTGATTTGAAGAATCACTACTGGTGACAAAATATGAAGAAACATATTGTTGGTCATGTCTCTCAGTGTTTGAATGTCAACAGGTAAAGTATGAGCATTAGAAACCGAGTGGGTTGACTCAGAGATTTGAGATATCAGAGTGTAAGTGGGAGCGCATCACTATGGACTTTGTGCTAGGCTTACCACGTACCTTGAGGAAATATGATGTTGTATGGGTTATTGTGGTCCGGTTGACTAAGTCCACACACTTTATTCTGGTGATGACATCCTATTCTTCAGAGCGGTTGGATTAGATTTACATATGGGAGATTATCCGTCTGAAGGGTGTTCCCATTATCATTATTTATGACTAGGTCATGAAGTTCACATCACACTTTCGTAGAGATATGCAGCGTGAGTTGGGCACACAGGTCGAGCTGAGTAACGTGTTTCATCCTTAGATGGACGCATAATTTGAGTGTACTTTCAGATATTGGAGGATATATTGCGAGCATGTTCTATGGATTTCAAAGGTCAATGGGACCTGTTCTTACCTCTTGTGGAATTCGCCTACAAAAACAATTATCAATCCATCATCCAGATGGCTCCGTACGAGGCCGTATATGGGGAGGCAATGTCGTTCTTCGATTAGTTGGTTTGAGCCCGGTGAGGCTAAATGTTGGGCACAGATTTGGTCTGCGATGCTTTGGAAAAGGTTAAGGTGATTCAGAAGTGACTTCGTATAGCTTAGTCTCAATATCATACAACCCAGGCTCGGCAAAAGAGTTACGCGGACCGGAAGTTTCGAGATTTAGCTTACTTGGAAGGTGAGAAGGTTCTTCTTTGAATGTCACCTATGAAGGGCCTGATGCGATTTGTTAAGAAGGGAAAGTTGAGCCCAAGGTTTATTGGCCCGTTTGAAATCTTGCAGAGAGCTAGATAGGTTGCTTATAGGCTTGCATTGCCTACTAGCCTACCAGGGGTTCATCCGATATTTCACGTTTCTATGCTTCGGACGGACCATGAGGATAGGTCATATGTTTTGGACTTTAGCATGGTGCATCTTGATGAGAATATGACCTACGAGGAAGATCTAGTGGTTATTTTAGACCGGTAGGTTCAAAAGTTGAGATCTAAGAATTTTCTTTATGTGAAAGTACATTAGAGGGGTCAGCTAATTGAGGAGGCTACGTGGGAGTCCAAGTCCGATATGAGGAGTAGATACCAACCCCTTTTACCAGTACAAGTACATTTCTATATCAGTTCATAAAACTCACAAGCGCACAACAATAATATTATCATCTCATAAATCAAACTCATAAACATGTTCGTTACAACACTTTCTGGGTACATGGGGTCGGTTGTAGTCACACTACAATCTACACTTAATTGTGTAGATGTAGGTGTTGGATCGAGCCGCGAGTAGCTGTGTTTTGTTGCGGAGATGAGGTAGAGCCTCATTTCAATCGCATACCCTGGCATCTTTTTTCACTTTTGTATTGTTTTCTTTCTTTCAGATAGTATTGTTATTTTTTTATTCCAGAGTTGTATATCTATTTTATAGCTCATAACTCTGTATTTACAAGTTCTAGGGTATGTGTTATGTATTGACGCAATTATTTATGTAATTAGCTTTAGACTTGTATTATTATCATTTTTTCTATTATAATTTTTTGCACTTATTATGTTTGTCTTGCATAGCAAATGAGTTAGGTTCCATCACGACCTATTGGTAGGTTTTTGTTGTGAGTTGTTATGCGACTTCATGGTCGGGGTTGTGTTCCAAATATTGATGGGTTGAGAGAGTTGATCATTGAGGAGGCTCACAGTTCACGGTAATCCATTCACCCAGGATTCACGAAGATTTAACGTGACTTGAAGCAACACTTTTTGTGGCGGAAGATGAAGAAAGATATTGTTTGTTACGTCACTCGGTGTTTGAATTGTCAACAGGTGAAGTATCAACATCAGAAATCGGGTGGGTTGACTAAGACATTGGAGATACCCGAGTAGAAGTAGGAACGCTAGACTGTGGACTTTTTAGTAGGCTTACCGCAGACCTTGAGAAAATATGACGATTTATGGGTTATTATGGACCAGTTGACTAATTCCGCACACTTCATTCCGATAGTGACATCCTATTCTTCAGAGCGGTTGGCTCATATTTACATGTAGGATATTTTTTGCCTGCATGGTGTGCCCATTCCATCATTTCTAACTGTATCGTGCAGTTCACATCACACTCTTGGAGAGATGTGCTCTGAGAGTTACGCATGCGAGTCGAGCTTAGTATAGTGTTTCATCCTCATATGGACAAACAGTTTGAGCGTACTATTCAGATTTTGGATGACATATTGAGGGAATGACCAATGGATTTCGAGGGTTAGTGGGGATAGTTCTTACCTCTAGTGAAGTTCTCCTGCAACAACAACTATCAATCAAGCATCCAGATGGCTCTGATGCCTTTATGGGAGGCGATGTTATTCTCTAGTAGGTTGGTTTGAGCCCGGGAAGGCTAGATTTTTGGGCATAAATTTGGTTCATGATGCTTGGAAAAGGTTAAGGTTATTCAGGAGCGACTTCGTATAGCTCAGTCCAAGTAAAAGAGTTATGCGGACCGGAAGGTTCGAGATGTGGCATACATGGATGGTGAGAAGGTTCTTATATGAGTGTCACCGATGAAGGGCATGATGCAATTTGGGAATAAGGGAAATTTGAGCCCGAGGTTTATCAGCCCATTTGACATCCTGGAGAGAGTAGGTCAAGTTTCTTATAAGCTCGCATTACCTCCTAGCCTAGAAGGGATACATCTGGTATTTTACGTTCTATTCTTCAAAATTACCATGAGGATAGGTCATATGTTTTGGACTTCAACACAATGCAACTTGATGAGAGTTTGACCTACGAGGAAGAGCCGGTGGCTATTCTAGACCGGCAGGTTTGAATGTTGAGATCTAAGAGTTTTCTTTCTATGAAAGTGAATTGTAGGGGTCAACATATTGCGGAGTCTACGTGGGAGTGCGAGTCCGATATGAGAAATAGATAACCGCACCTTTTTACCGATCAAGGTATATTTCTATGTCCGTTGGAGGACGAATGTTTCTTTTAGAGGTGGAGAATGTGACGACCAAATAGGTTGTTTTGAGTACTAGCTCCCTTTTTCTATGTTTTGAGACCTCCCGTAGCTGTATTTGCTAATATATGACTTGCATGTATGGTCCGTGTCATTTTTTGCGAAGCTTATATGTTAAATTTAAAGAAAATGTAGTTTTTGGCTTTAAAAACAACTAGAGTTGACCATGGTTATTATTTTATGTAAACGACCTTGGATAGGTATTTTGACGATTTCGAGAGGTTTGTATGATGTTTTTAGACTTGTATACATGTGACCCGAGGCTGTTTTGAAGCATTGTGCGAAAAATTGGAAAATTGAGTTTCAAAGTTGAAAATCTGGTGTTTTGATGATAGATTCTTGATATTTTGTATTATTATATTGATTTGACATAGCTAGAGAGTTTTTATGATGTTATTACACTTCTGTAAGTGTTCGGATTGGAGCGTGAGGGGCTCGGGTGAGCTTCAGATGTGTTTTGGAAGGTTTGGATAGTTGATTCAAGAATTTTCTGGTGTTGATTTGCAGGTTCTACAGGTCTTGACTTTGTGAGGACCTGATCGCAATTGAAAGCCTTGCATTTGCGATGTCAGGATCATAAATACGAAGGGGATTGGGGGCTCAGACTTTGCTTTTGTGTAGAAAAGACCGCATTGCAAACTAGGGGAATGTCGCATTTGCTATCTAGGCACCGCATTTGCAACAGTGGAGGACTGGGTGCTGCTTCGCTTTTGCAAAGCCTTGTCCGCATTTGCGAGCTGGAGGGTCATAGCAAATGCAAAGGAAATCTCGCATCTGTAACAAGAGTGTGGCAAGGACACTGATCATATTTGCAATCAGTGGTTCACTTTTGCGATTGTCGCAACTGAGAACAAAAGTTCGCAATTTGCGATCTGAAGTTGTGTAAAAGATGGAAATTTCTGGACATAGCTCACTTTTCATGAAATTTATTATCAAATCTATGAATTTCAACATAGGAATTATGGGTTTTAGGTAGTATTTAGGAATATTATAAATTTAGCTTTGGTCCAAATCTTGGATTTCGCCCACGTGGGCCTAGGTTGACGTTTTGTTAAATATTTCAATTTAGTTAAGGATTGAACCATTTTCAGTCGTGGGTAGTTTCTAAAGCGTGTTTTGATGTGTTTGAGATATTTTACTAAAGCGTGTTCTAAAACGTGTTTTGATGTGTTTTGTTAAATATTGGTTTGTTGACTGGTTTCAGGAAAAAGGTGTTAACCTTGTCTTCACGAAACTAGAACTTGATTGGTCCCTTTTCTACTTGATTTATGTGTGGGGAGAACGTATATTCAAGGTGACAAGTGTATATCTATTGGCATGGATTTAAGCATGCAGAGACGACCATTTAATTACATGTTTTCAATTATATTATGCCACTTGTTATTCCAAGTCATTACTTGTTTCATGCTTTAATGGATACATGCCTTTACTTGTAAAATATGTTCCTTTACTTGTTACATGCCTCTATTTGCTATATGTTCGATGTATCCATGCCTTTATTTATCATCCGCTCTTACTTGTTATATGCTCAACATATTATTAGATAGATCCAATTACTTGTCTCATGCCTTTACTTGTTCATTTGTCTTTACTTGCATTATATTTCCCTTTTAATTTTTATTGATTTGTCTTAGATAATTTATATGTTTTGGTTCCTTTTTATGTACGTTGTGAGATACGCCGTCGTTGTTTGAAGCATATATGTATATATGCGGATCGAGTTGCATGGCACAATGGGTGTGTATGTGCGCGCGCGCGCGCGCGCGTGTGTGTGTATATATATATATATATATCTCAGGACCCAACTCCCACTGGAGCCTCAACGGCGCCTAACACTATTTGTTAGGAAAGACAAAAGTCACACAATTACAACGAGTTCGAATAAACATGATTTAATAAACTCAACAGTTGAAATATTCTAAAATAACTGATGAAAACAACAACAATAAAGCCATAACCTTCCCAAACATCTGGTGCCAACGAGTACACACTCACTACTAAGCATCAAATACAAGGCCAATTTCTCAATACAAATGTCTAAATAGTAGAACAATAATAGCAGAAATAATGAATGAGAACTTCGAGGTCTGCTGATGACATAGCAGCTACCTCTTAGTCTCCAGGAAGCTGGTAGCAACAAACTCTAGAGTTCACCTCGTCCGGAAGTACCTGGATCTGCACACGAAATGTTGAGTGTAGTAGGAGTAAAACCGACCCTTTGTACTCAATAAGTAACAAAATCAACCTTAGGTTAAAAACCCTGACAAGCTCAGAAGAAAGAATCATAGACCAATATTAATAGATAATAACTTCTCAGATATAAAGGAAAATAGTGTAAGCATGTAGCTCAATGATATCATATCCATCTCGTTCACATATCAGGAAAATAGGCATACTTTCCATATATAACAGTTAAAACCCAACACAGATAAAATATTTCATTTACCAGCTAGCATGAGAAAAGTATATCTCTATGCCTACATGTCAAATATACATGTCAAATCAACAACATCATTGTGGATCCATCAAGAATAATCACATCTAGTAACAAACAACTTAATATCATCAAATAATGCCGCAGGAAACAACTTCAAACAATAAAGCTTCGATCTTGATCAAAATCAAAATGTCAACTCCGGGCTTGTACCTCGGAACCCGGCCAACTCACAGTTCTTGAACACCAATTCAATTACGAGTTCAACCATAAAAATTTCATTTAACTCCAACCTAAAATCGACCTTCAAATCCTAAATTTTCACTTTAGAAAAGTTGTTTCCAAAATCTCCAATTTCTTCATTTTAATTCACTAGTTAAATGCTAAAAACAAGGATGGAATCATGCAATATAAGCAAATCCGAGTGAAACTTACTTACCCCAATCCAAAACGTGGAAATCACCTACATGATACTAGAATGATTAACATGATAAAGAAGTGATATTATTAGGTATTTTAGTCATATTATAGTCACGTGTTATGTTTTGAAGTCAAACGAGTTAGGAAACAAAAGTCGACAAAGATTATCGCAAGTTACGTTGATAATTTTACATAAATATTAGGTCTAATATTACTGAGATTTTCTCTTAATGTAAAAGGATTTACAGGGTGATCCAACCACCAAATTAAAGATATACAAGTCTAGTTTACAATTCATTAAACCATTCGTCGATACGACATCAGAGAATACATATATTCGCTTTTTCACTAAACTGCACAAGCAGCTCCCTTTGGGAGCCACAAGTTCGGTTGAAGTTTATCTTGATATATAAATTTTTAGCCTTCGTCTCTAAGGCTTAGTTTGACCCAAATCAGACCTAAAAATTCTCTTTATACATACTAAATATATCCTTCGGGTTTTGAGGCAATTCCATCATCCGCAATTCAAAATCAAGATGCGAACACATCAACGCGATACTTACGACATATGTAAGAATTTGCCATCCCCCTTTCTCCTTATAACTCATTTTTTGGTAAGAGATTCGTGGTTAAGGAATATTTTCACCTTTGTATTTTACTTATAAAAGCATATGTAAGGTGTGGATAAAAGGGAACAAGGTTTGGAAGCAAGAACATAAGAGGTATGTAGGGTTTTCGTTTTGTTTTCGGCATGATTTGGTTTAGCTATGTTCTAGCCTTTCTTCTTGATCTTTTAGGGTTGTTAAAGGGAAATATCAGCATGTATTGTATCCTTGTATATTATTGAATTCCACATGTGAACTGTGGAAGGAAATAGTTTAGGTTGGAACTTCAAAGCACAACAAGAGCAAAAGGGCAAATCCCCATTTGGCCTATGCTATCTAGACTTTCGTTTGTTCCGTTCCTTTGATGTTTTATGTATAGCTAAACCCCATATGATCCAAATAGATTTATTTAAGATTACATAAGCTTAATTATTATGTGTTTATGCTTAGATTATTCCTAAATCAGATTTAGACTTTCATCTCACATGTTAGCCATTATGAGACCACATTACATTCACAATTCTGTTTTGTCAATCGTTTGACACTATTGTGGATAACTGGATCTCCTTAGGCCGAGTATCCTTTCTCGTGTATATTGCGATGCTTGCTGCTGTTTTGGGGGATCATCAAGTTTTAGGGGAAACTCTGCCGAAATATTTGAAAATTCGAAGAGTTTGACAAATCTTTAGTTCCTTGGTTCTAAATTGATTATAGAGGGATCCTAATGAGTTAATTTATCTTAGTATCTAATGTACATAATCAGTTTCTTCCAATGGTGATAGGCTCCTATGTCCAACTTATGGACAACGAGCATCAGATTATGTTGTGATTCTGTTTATGGTTTCCTTCATGATCTTTTGAGTCCATATGATATTGCCACATGGGTTATGCCTCATACATGCTTATATTGATTATGCTTGAGGGATATATCCCATTAAACCAGCAAGACCTATTGATTATATGCTAGGGGTAGATAGCCCATAACTCCAACGAGGCCTATTGATTATATGCTGGGGGATATAGCCCAAAATACTAGTTGGGCCTGTTGATTATATATTTACTTGCTTGGGTGGGAGGGGGGTATAGCCCATAACACCAGTCAAGCATGTTATGTATGTGTATATAGCTACAATGTGCATTCCAATACAATACATGAGGCTAATTTAGTTTTACAGTTACCTGATTTGGGGGACATAGCCTGTAACACCGGACATGTAATAGTTCAGATAGTAGTTCAGTTTTAGCACAATTTTAGCTTAACCTTCGTTTAAGTTCCAGATCAGTTGCTAGCTCAAAATCTTGTTTAGATTTCACCTTATATACAGATTTCCAGCTTACAGTCATACTTTAGTATGCTTTACACCCTGCATACTTTGTACATATCGTACTCACGTCCTTTTTGAGGCATTGCATTTCATGTCGCGCAGGTACCGATAAATCAGCATTAGAGTCACATCAGTAGGCTATCCACCAGTTGTTGGAGTCACTCCGCTTACTCCCGGAGTTACTTATATTTATGTGTACAGTCAGCTAGTGTTTGGGTATGACACGGTCGTGTTCCATCCAGTACTTTTTAGTTCAGCACTCCTAGAGGCCTGTAGATATGCACCTGTGCAGTTAGTATGTTTCTATATATGTCAGATTTTGTTAGCCTTGTCAGCGTTCCAGATTTTGAACAGTTCTTATCGGTTATGCTTATGGTTTTAAAGTTTATCCGTTTATATTCATGACTAGTAGATTATCAATAAGTTTAGTGATGATCGGCACCTGGTGTCAATTATTCATCATGATCCTAGGCTGGGTCGTGACAAACATGGTATCAGATCAAGGTTCAGTCCTATGGTGTCTGCAGGCCATGTCTAGTAGAGCCTTATTTATTGATGTGTTTTGCACCTTACTCTACAAGATATTTAGGATGGTTCCTTTTCTTTCCGGTTGATATTGTGCGATAGAACTGAGTCGTATGTATTCGCTCCTAATCTCTATCTTATTTATGTTCTCAATGATGCCTATTAGTACTAGACGACATGCGCCAACCGCTAGTAAGGGTTAAACCCGTCGGAGATCATGGTTTCTATTGAGGAGGATCCGTCCGAGGATCCATATGAGTCATTTGTTCCAGTAGTTCCCATTACGCCAACAGCAAATGGGGTGAGAGGAGTTTGACCTCACCAAGGCCCTTAGTTTCGTTATCAGGGCGAGTTGATCGGGGTATAAAGGGAGTGGTGCAGGGATTGGCATAGCCGGGTTACCCCCAGGCTCAAAAATATGTCAGGGTATTTACGTACACCAAATCTTCTGACGAGCCAGATAGCTCATCGTCTTTGGAGTCTGTTAATCAGGGTTCGTCTGTGTATATCATAGGATATGCGAATGAAGAGGAGAGTTGTTAGGCCAAGAGGATGAAGGTGGCTGATAAGGATGTGAGGATTCTGTTTCGAAGTGTATTTGATCTAAGCTCTGATATAGAATCGAGGCAGGATTGTTAGAGGTACATTAATCCCTCCACTGAAATTTCCTACATTATGAACTCAGGAGGAAACTTATTATTTGTTATACAGGAGTGAATGTTATTCCAGGAGCAATAGACTGTGATTGTAAAATGTAAAGGGGGACCAGAGTAGAAGTAACGGGACTGCAACAGTGCTCTAGCAGGCTAATAATATATGGGTTTTAGTTCAGTTTACAGAGAAGACCCTGGCAAAATTTACATAGGTCTCTAAGAGTTAACATTAGAGGACTATGGGAGGAGAGGGTAGTGGCCTAGCACCTTAAGAAGTTAGAACTCTGATGGCTCTAATGCCCTAGGGAGGAAATCGTGGATAGCACACAACATTTTGGGGAAGTTAGAATAATGTAATAGAAAGTTAAGAATTCGGTTAATAATTTTACGACCTAAAGGTATAAGTGCCTAGAAGATTGATTAATAGACTCATAGGTGATGAATGGATTAGGAAGTAGTTTTAAGGAGGGAGGGTGTCCTAACCCCATGAGAGCCCAATAGTTGTTTCATTGGAGTATAGCCCAGGAAGGTATATACATTTAGAATTGCTGAGTGTGTCATGTAGATCTGGCAAGTTTAAACATTCGAGGACTAATGTTTCTAGGGGGGGGGAGGATGTTACATCCCGCATTTTTGTACGTTAAAGTTTTGCCGTAAGTTAATCGACGTAAGCTCAGGAATGAGATTACTTTTGAGGTTATATATATTTATGCCATTTATAACTAGTGATAGGTAAGTGTCGTGAAGTTTAGAGGACAAACAATAGAAGAAAATGAGTTTCGTTGAAGTTTCACATTTTGGGATAAAATACGGTCAAATCTATAATACTTCGTATTTATGGACTAAGGCCATACAATGTACCACATGACCAAGATAGTAAGGTATATACAATATGTTAAATAAGTATTTTGAGTGAATTAGGATGAGATTGGGCTGTCATTCTTAAGATGAATAGAATAGGGAATCATTAAAGGACTTAGATTTATACATACACGATAAGTAGGGAGAGAGTAACCTAGGGTTGGGTAGCAGACCACGGTAATAATAAACCGAAGTAAGTGTTATGGTATAATATAACCTACCAAGATGCAGAAATACCATAAGATAATCCAGGATATGAAACAAAATATAGCAATAATCGTAAGTTTGACAAATTACCAAGCAAAGAACTTCAGTACACCTATAGATGCCAAAAGGGATAGTTTGTCATAGTTATGATATGTTCACAAAGTGAGGCTTAGAATGATTGAGTAAAAGCTGGAGGAAAAAGGAGAGAAATGTTGCATAGGTATGCGTACAAGGACATAGTCGCACAGGCTGCTTGACAGATGGTAGCAACAATTATGATAGTGGAAGAATTCTTAACACATGTCGTGGTGTAAGAAAGTGTCCTGAAGGGGGGAATGCCCTAGCCTTTGAATTTATTCGCAGAACAGTTGCCTAGAATTAAAGGACAGTATAAAAATATTCGTAAGATTTATAGGTTATGAGACTGATAACCACATCAGTCAACATTTGAGGATGAATGTTCCAAAGGGGGGAATGATGTTACACCCCATTTTTTCCAGTGTAAAAGTACGTCATAAGTGAGTTGATGTATTCTCGAAAAGTAGATCATCTTTGAAAGTATATAAAGTAAGTTAATCATGTTACTTTAGAGGTTACAGATATTTGATATCATGAACTTCAAGTACCAAGATGCTAAACAAATCGAAGAAAATAGGTTTTTTCAAAACAACAAGTTGGGAATGTTATAACCTATACATTTGGGGTGATTGGGGTGATTAATATGATAAGGAGGTGGTATTATGAGGTCTTTTAGTTATATTATAGTCGGGTGTTAATTTCTAAGTCAAACGAGTTAGGAAACAAAAGTGGAAAAAAGTTATCACAAGTTACATTCATAATTTATTTAAAATTTAGGTCTAATGTTACTTAGATTTTATCTTAATGTAATTGGAATTACGGGGTGATTATAAGGCCCCGTTACAATTTCCTAACGATTTAAGATTTTAAAGTGTGCTGGCGGTATTTGAGGATAGCGTATTCGTGTATTAAAGGAGACATATGGGATAGAACAACGTCATTTTGAAATGAAAATATATGTTTAAGGTATGTTGGATTATACTAAGGAGTTTTGTTCATGGCAAGAATTTGTGTGGAACAAGTTGGATACATTAAGTGGAAAGGATGTCTCAATTAGCACAAGACTCGACTTCAAACGAATGCCACTTCGATATAATTACTTAGGTGGTGCTACACCTACCAAATTAAAACTCTTTGAGTCTAGTTTCCAACGCATCAAAACGTTTGTCATTTGGTTATTTCTACAGAACGTTATGGCCATTTTACCGGACCTATGCCATATGCGCACCCAGATGAGCCACCGCGCATATAAGGAGGTTTCTGCCTTATGTGCGCGGCCAGATGTGCGGTCACTTGACTAGGTGCATGGCCGCACACGTGGGAGACCTGTAAATACCCCCAAGGGTGAGTATAGAGAGGGGCTAAGTCATTTCTTTGAGCTAGGGCTTGCATATCAAGGGGAACCCGTCCTATACTTCCATCCCCTGAACCAAGATAATGTGTTTGGAGTAATTTTGCATTGATTACTACTCCTAAATACTTATATTAACTAGAATTAATCTTGAAGATCCATAGATTTCAATTCAAATCCCCAAATTGGTCGAGAACACAACAAGTTGGAATTTTCAAGAGTCTCACAACAAGAGGTATGTCTACCATCTCTAACTACTCTATGATGATTATTTATGTATGAAATATATTTTAGGACTTATGGGATGGTGAATGGAAGCCATAAGTGCCTAACCTGGGTTATGTTGGTGTTGTTGAGATTGTAAAATTTTTTAATTAATGAGATTGATGGTTTGGGTGTGAATTGTTGGGCATGCGTGTGCTAATGGAAGTTGTGGATGGGCTAGAGACGATGGTAAGGTGAATCATTGTATGGAAGGTAGTTGTTAGGTGAAGAAATTCCATTGAAAGAGGTTGTTGAAAGATATTCACGTTAGATATGTGTTTCAGATGCTCTTATCATATTATGTTATCTTTCGGGAACCTGTTCAAAGTATGATATGCTTATTAAAATGTTATGACTCTTAGTCGTGTTTTAAATGAAATTCCATTATGCTTAACTTGGAAAGAATACTCCACGCTTCAAAAACTCCTATTGCTCATATATATACTTAAGACCTTGATTTCGAATACTCATATTGTTGATAATCTATAAAGATGCTTGAAAGTGATTGAAGTCAGTGAAATTGTGTATTCCCTTTTTGGGAAAAGTATTTCAAGAATAAATGGTGTATTACGTCTCTATGATTTTAACTTGCGTTTCGATTGCTAATCATTTTACTCTATTTCTTAGAAAGAAATCTATTGTGTTTAAAGTCTTCATTTCTAATGAACTTAAAGTTGTGATTTCAAAAATATTATATATGTTGATATTAATGATGATGATACATGAGAGGAAAGAAATGAAAGTGTGAAACATGAAATACGGCCACCGCGCCGTGAACAAAGAAACTTGTGAATAGCCAAAAGAGCCAAGGAAATACTGTTGTTATGAGTGGATGAAAATACTAATTAAGATTTATACAATGTGAATGATGATGAGGTAAATACGGTTGTATTTATGTTACCTTGTGTGCAAAAACTAAAACAAATTATTTTTGGGAGTATCATTAGCAAACCGAGGAAGGGTGGTTCATATGGCATATGCTCGAAACTACATGTGCCGGTGTAGGGATGGATTTTGGTGAATTTTAATTATTCCCCTTATTTTGTATGATATTGATATTAGTTGTGAATCGGAAAGTCAACCCATACGGCATATGTGGGAAGTCGGCCTAGCCGATCGGGCAGAGATCGGATGCCATGCTGCGCACATGGTGGTACTACACTTGGTAACACCTTTTTTGGTATCACATGTCAAACCACATTGTCCGTCGGGAGATGACCTAGTCGATCAGGCGTGATAAGACTCCGTAATAAAAACACGGTGCTTTATCGGTGCTAATGATCTCCCAACCAAAATTATATATTATTTGTGTATTTTGAAAATTATTATGTTTTAACTTGGAATTTGGATATCATTGATTGTTACTTATTGCTTCCATGATGTTTCCCCTTTTTTCATTGGCGTTCTATTTCGTAAGAGGACATTTAGCCTTACATACTAGTACTATTCCATATGTACTAATGTCTCTTTTGCCGGGGGCGCAACATCTTCATTGGATGCAGGTAATTCATCAGCGGGCGGTCTTGATCCTTGTTAGTAGTTACTCTATACTTAGCAGGTTTGGTAAGCCCAACTTTGTTCGAGGCTTTATGCCATTTGACGTTTTATTTTGTGCTTTGAGGGATAAAAGGCATCTTTGAGGCTTGATTAACCGGGGTATCTCGGTTGAGCACCGGTCGCGGTCCCAGAGGTCGGTGCGTGACAATCTTGTTATCAGAGCCTATGTTTTTAAAGTGTCCTAGGATGTCTCGGAGCAGTGTCTAGTAGAGTCTTTCCTATCTGTGTCTTGTCGACCACATCTAAAATCAGGAGGGTACTTGGGTATTTAGGAATCGCACCCTTCTTTGATACTCCAGATCGTGAGACAAAGCTCAATATAGAAAGGTAATTTCCTCGTTATGTCTCATTTTCCAGATGAGTAATCCACGAGTTTGAAGCAGCAAGGAGGGAATGACCTCGCCGGAGAATCTTGGGGAGATTGCATAAGAGTTCATTGGGAGAATGCATCAAGTTGTAGAGGGATTGGAAGAACTTCTTACTAAGGGAAGTACCCCTATTCCTACAAATGTCACCACGCCACCAGATCGTGTGGTGAGAGCATTTAAGAAACAAAAGAGGGTTGTTGCTACTAATAAACCGGATTGTTTGATTTGCAAGAAATGTTTTGGGAACATGTTGGATGACTCTTGAAATATGTTATGGTTGAGGAAAGAGGGGGAACAAGAAGAACAAACACCCTAGATTGGTACACCCACCCCAGTCTTCCCGATATGCGGGAAGGAACATTTGGCATCTTGTTGTGAGTATGCACAACAGCATGTTAGGTGTGGCAGGTTTGGAAAATTCCAAAGGCCCACCGTAAACTGGTAGAGAGAATGTTACTTCTGTTATGGACGCTCAGAGAGAGGATAAGGGGGAAGCTTATCGTGTATACAAAAAGTGTGAATATCAGGTTAGTAGGGCGAGTCAGTTTTGCGAACCTCATCCCTGTTGTGTGAAGTGTGGGAGATATCATTCGGGAGTATGTCACTATGGTACCAATGTATGCTACGAGTGTGTTATGAGGGGTCACAATCAGAGAGATTGTCATTCGTCTTGTAGACCATGGGCAGGGATGCGGCACAACCAGCCAGTTCTGCAGCTACTACATCCACAACGCCTCCCCCCAGCTGGAGGAACTATAACGCCCGCAAGGCGTGGAGTAGCTAGGGGTGGTATCAAGAGCTCAGGAGGGACCAACAAGTTTTATGCTATGAGGAGGCATCAAAAGTTGGAGGCTTCTCCAGATGTGGTTACAGGTGTATTGACTCTCCAATCTCAAGATGTATATGCTCTTATTGACCCCGGTTCCACTTTGTCATATGACATTCCCTATGTTGCTATGGAATTTGGGATAGAACTGGAACAACTTTATGATCCGTTCTCTGTATCCACTCTTTGAACGAGACATATCATTTGTGAAGCCTCTTTATCACAATTATCTTACTTTCAACCTCTTGAGGAATTGATTTCTATAATGCTTTATTTGAATTGAGTCACAAGCCTAGGTTAATAATTCCAACTTGCTTCCCTAAATTCTCCACAAGGGACTATACCAATTGCATTCCTTAGAGAACCTTCATATCCAAATGGATACCGTCTACTCCCTTGTGCTTATGCATGCACCGTCGTAAAGTTTACCTATGTGGTATCAAGTACAATGTAAAGCAACCCAGTGTTGAGATCCTTTTTGAGCCACTCTCTCTTTCCTGTGCATGTGACATCTATGGTTTGAACAGTCACTTTGCTCCCTTTCTGAATATAGTCATAGATCCTTTTCCCTATCCATGTAACATAAAAGCATATCTCAGTACCTATTATATATGTACATGTCAAGTGAGAAGGTCAATTATCTGCATAAAGTTACTCTAAAACTTGAAATCCTCACAAATACCTAATAAGAATATCCATTGTTTGCCCATCTTAGAATGCCTTTTATGGCCACTTAGGACATTCCGTATTAAGTAGCTCACTTTGTTCCTTGTATTGTAGTTTCCCATGACGTGGCCTGGCATTGCAGTTTGGGAGTTATTATCGAAGAAATATGTCCACCTCATAACAAATGTTCATTTTCTCTTTAAACCTCTGCAACATGTACTGACTATGTTCCTTAGTTAGTAAATCATTGAGTATGTCATTATCCTGTGTGGAGGGTTTACTACCCTTAATGTTCCACATCCCTGGGTGGATAGGGGTTATTTGTCTTTTTCCCCGGAGCATCATATTACCCATTAGAACCTTTCTAACCAATGCATGATTTAACCTCAATATTAAGATGTCCTAGGTACAGGGTATCGCTTGTGCAAAGTTGGAATTAGATATTCCATATTATAAGGCACCTATCATGAACATATTTAGTTTAAGGGTCAAGTTTATCGTATCTCTAGTCCTCTCATTCAGGATCAACCATCGGGAAAGAATAAGTTGTCGTAATAATAATCCCACTAGTGACCAACCTCTCTTTCAGCCGGGTAAGCTTGGGGCATAGTTTTCTTGTGTCCAATACTGTCAAGGGCATAACACAACTTCATGTATTTTTGAAATCACTAGCACATTCATGGTGCAAGAATCTTCTCATTTTGAGCTAAACTGATTTTCCCTACGCTCGAGGAGGCAACTGGTGTCACGTACTTGCCTATTTCTCCTTAGAGCTTACTATTGTCGGGAAAGGCACATATGGAATGAAACAATTGTTACTATCCCTTGCATAACTCGTCTCTTTCCAAGAATAACTGATGCCAATGACTCACCTCTTATACATCATAGGAGCATGTACATGGTTTCCACATTATCCATGTCTACTATTTAACTTTATGCCTCATTTGTCGAATCAATGATGACATCACAATAATTAATCATGTTAGCACTATTGGTAGTAACCTTCACATCCCTTAAGATATAACCTCCTGTAATGCCCTGCTCAACACATTGATGAATTCCTGAACAATTCCAGCTCAATCTCGATCCCCGTTGTTCCTCAATGTATTAAATCTACAGATAGTAGTGGGTCCAACCTATCAAAGCGAAAGTATCATTCCATGATCAAACCTATTGGGTAAGAAATCTATGGTCATACTTATTCTATCACATCCTATAATAATTGTTGAAGGTCGCCAATGATTTAGTTTGGTTGTCCGACATAGAGATTTGGAGTTGAAGGAAGTGAACAGGTTATTCTCAAGATTTTCTCCATGAAGATATAATGTGAATTGTTAATAATAGTAAAGTAGGTGTAGTGCACATTGGGACTTGTGGAATCTTGAAAGAAATAGGCCAAACTGCGAGTATGATGTTCCCCCATCGTTGTCCTCTATGCACCTGGTGCTTTATTTGTCTACGTCAAAGAGGGTAATTGGAAGATGTTTTTTCTATCAATCAGGTGAAAGCTATTGAAGGTAAAGTAGATAATTGGCTTGTAAGATGTAGGTCATCCTTGTTAGATAAGTCCGGAAGTTGGGATTGCCTCCGTAAAAGTGCTATAGCTAAGTCAGTGAGTCGAGGAGGTCGCCTCAAAGGCCGAGTGTGTTGTGAAAAGGAAATATTCTCATTTGTTTGTAGAGCCAAATAGTTGTGGCTCAAAAGGTACTTTCTATGTGTTATGATTTAAATGGGTGAAGTTCAAGTGAAGGTACCACTTCTGATATCGTAATGCCCTTAATATTAAGGTTGGTGTTATTAATATATATTTTGATGCTTTGTTCAGTTGTGGATTTGTTGTTAGGAGTTGTTTTAGTTGTTCTCTGGCAAGTGGTTAGGCCAAATTACACGGGAGATTCTGTCGCAATTTCTGGAAATTTGGGGAGTTAGCCAAATTTTGTGTTTTTGGTATGTGGATAAAGATTTAAGTCACATTGGGTATCTGTGGCAGACTCTAACCCTCATTCGAGGACAAATGATCCTAGGCGGGGGAGAATGTAAGGCCCCATTAAAATTTTCTAATGATTTAAGATTTTAAAGTGCGCGAGCAGTATTTGAGTGTAACATATTCGAGTATTAAAGGAGACCTATGGGATAGAACCACATCATTTTGAAATACAAATATATGTTTACGGTGTGTTAGATCATACTAAGGATTTTTGTGAATGGCAAGCATTTGTGTGGAACAAGTTGGATACATTAAGTGGAAAGGATGTCTCAATTAGCACAAGACCCAACTTCAAACGAATTCCACTCCAAACATATAATAACTTAGGTGGTGCTACACCTACCAAATTAACACTCTTTGAGTCTAGATTCCAACGCATCAAACCATTTGTCATTTGGATATTTCTACAGAACGTTATGGCCATTTTACCGGACCTATGCCATATGCGTGCCCAGATGCGCAACCACGCATATAAGGGTGTTTTTCCCTTATGTGCGCAGCCAGATGTGCGGTCACTTGACTAAATGCGCGGCCGCGCACGTGGGAGCCCTATAAATACCACCAAGGGTGAGTATATAGAGGGGCTAAGTCATTTCTTTAAGCTAGGGCTTGCATATCAAGGGGAACTCGTCCTATACTTCCCTCCCATAAACCAAGGTAATGTGTTTGGAGTAATTTTGAGTTGATTACTACTCCTAAATACTTATGTTAACTAGAATTAATCTTGAAGATCCATAGATTTCAATTCAAATCCCCAAATTGGTCAAGAACACAACAAGTTGGAATTTTCAAGAGTCTCACAACAAGAGGTATGTCTACCATCTCTAACTACTCTATGATTATTATTTATGTATGAAATATATGTTAGGACTTATGGGATGGTGATTGGAAGCTATAAGTGCCTAACCTGGGTTGTGTTGGTGTTGTAGAGATTGTAAAATGGTTTAATTAATGAGATTGATGGTTTGGGTGTGAATTGTTGGGCATGCGTGTGCTAATGGAAGTAGTGGATGGCCTAGAGACGATGGTAAGGTGAATCATTGTATGGAAGGTGGTTGTTAGGTGATGAAATTCCATTGAAGGATGTTGTGGAAAGATATTCACTTTAGATGTTTGATAAATAGTCTAAATGACTTAAAGTATAGAAATCATACTAATATTGGTACAAATATATTGCATTGTTGTAGATTGAAGTTGTTTAGTATGGTGGACCATTGTAGTACTATTAAGGGGACATTTCAGGTATGTTGGCTAAACTACTCTCTTACAATTGAATTCCATGATATTTCCGCACGTTTCAAGTATGGTTGGCTCAAGTTCCTAATAATTTCTACGATTCCGAATGAACCTTGTGTCGTAAGATATATATATATATATATATATATATATATATATATATAAATATATATGTTCAAAATGTATTTCGGATGCTCTTATCATATTATGTTATCCTTCGGGAACCTGTTCAAAGTATGATATGTGTATTAAAATGTCATTACTTTTAGTCGTGTTTCAAATGAATGTCCATTATGCTTAACATGGAAAGAATACTCCATGCGTCCAAAACTCCGATTCCTCATATATATACTTAAGACCTTGATTTCAAAAACTCATATTGTTGATAATCTATAAAGATGCTTGAAAATGAAAGAAGTGAGTTGAAATTGTGTATTGCCCTTTTTGGAAAAAGTATTTCAAGAATAAATGGTGTGTTATGCCTCTATAATTTTAACTTGCGTTTCGATTGCCAATCATTTTACTCTATTTCTTAGAAAGGAATCTATTGTATTTAAAGTCTTCATTTCTAATGAACTTAAAGTTGTGATTTCCGTAATATAATATATGTTGATATTAATGATGATGTTACATGAGAGGAAATAAATAAAAGTGTGGAACATGAAATACGGCCACCGTGCCATGAACAAAGAAACTTGTGAATGGCCGAAAGAGCCAAGGAAATACTGTTGTAATGAGTGGTTGAAAATACAAATTAAGATTTATACAATGTTAATGATGATAAGGTAAATACATTTTTATGTATGTTACATTGTGTGCAAAAACAAAAAAAATTATTTTTGGGAGTATCATTAGCAAACCGAGGAAGGGTGGTTCATATGGCCTATGCTCGAAACTACACGTGCCAGTGTAGGGATGGATTGTGGTGGATTTTAATTATTCCCCTTATTTGGTATGAGATTGAAATTAGTTGTGAATTGGAAAGTCAACCCATACGGCATATGTGGGAAGTCGTCCTTGCCGATCAGGCGGAGATCGGACGCTATGCTACGCACATGGTGGTACTACTCTTGGTACCACCTTTTTTGGTATCGCATGTCAAACCACATTGTCCGTCGGGAGATGACCTAGTCGATCAGGCGTGATAAGACTCCGTGATAAAAACACGGTGCTATATCGGTGCTAATGATCTCCCAACCAAAAATATATATTATTTTTGTATTTTGAAAATTGTTATGTTTTTACTTGGCATTTGGATATCATTGATTGTTACTTATTGCTTCCATGATGTTTCCTCTTTTTTCATTGGCGTTCTATTTCGTAAGAAGACATTTACCCTTATATACTAGTACTATTCCATATGTACTAACATCCCTTTTGCTGGAGGCGCTGCATCTTCAATGGATGCAGGCAATTCATCAACGGGCGGTCTTGATCCTCGTTAGCAGTTACTCTATGCTTAGCAGGTTTGGTAAGCCCAACTTTGTTCGAGGCTTTATGCCATTAGACGTTGTATTTTGTGCATTGAGCGATAGAAGGCATCTTTGAGGCTTGATTAACCGTGGTATCTCGGTTGAGCACCGATCGCAGTCCCCGAGGTCAGTGTGTGACAATCTTGTTATCAGAGCCTATGGTTTCCAAGTGTCCTAGGATGTCTCGGAGCCGTGTCTAGTACAGTCTTTCTTATCGGTGTATTGTCGACCACATCTAAAATCAGGAGGGTACTTGGGTATTTAGGAATCTCACCCTTCTTTGATACTCCAGATCGTGCGATAAAGCTCAAGATAGAAAGTTAATTTCCTCATTATGTCTCATTTTCCAGATGAGTAATCCACGAGTTCGAAGCAGCAAAGAGGGAATGACCTCGCCGGAGAATCTTGGGGAGATTGCACAAGAGTTCATTGGGAGAATGCATCAAGCTGTAGAGGGATTGGAAGAACTTCTTGCTAAGGGAAGTACCCCTATTCCTACCAATGTCACCACACCACTAGATCGTGTGGTGAGAGCATAAAAGAAACAAAAAAAGGGTTGTTGGTACTAAAAATCCGGATTGTTTGATTTGCAAGAAACGTTTTGGGAACATGTTGGATGACTCTTGAAATATGTTATGGTTGAGTAAAGATGGGGAACAAGAAGAACAAATACACTAGATTGGTACACCCACCACGGTCTTCCCGATATGCTGGAAGGAAGATTTGGCGTCATGTTGTAAGTATGCACAACAGCATGTTAGGGGTGGCAGGTTTGGAAAATTCCAAAGGCCCACCATAAACTGGTAGAGAGAATATTACTTCTGTCATGGACGCTCGGAGGGAGGATAAGGGGGAAGCTTATCATGTATACAAAAAGTGTGAATATCAGGTTAGTAGGGCAAGTCGGTTTAGTGAATCTCATCCCTGTTGTGTGAAGTGTGGGAGATGTCATTCGGGAGTATGTCAATATGGTACAAATGTATGCTACGAGTGTGTTATGAGGGATAACATTCAGAAAGATTGTCGTTCGTCTTGTAGAGCATGGGCAGGGAGGCGACACAACCAGCTAGTTCTGCAGCTACCACATCCACAACGCCTCCCACAGTTGGAGGAACTATAACGCCCGCAAGGCGTGGAGCAGCTAGGGGTGGTATCCAGAGCTAAGGAGGGACCAACAAGTTTTATGCTATGAGGAGGCATCAAAAGTTGGAGGCTTCTCCAGATGTGGTTACAGGTATATTGACTCTCCAATCTCAAGATGTATATGCTCTTATTGACCCCGGTTCCACTTTGTCATATGACATTCCTTATGTTGCTATGGAATTTGGGATAGAATTGGAACAACTTTATGATCCATTCTATGTATCCACTCTTTGAACGAGACATATCATTTGTGAAGCCTCTTTATCACAATTATCTTACTTGCAACCTCTTGAGGAATTGATTTCTATAATGATTTATTTGAATTGAGTCACAAGCCCAGGTTAATAATTCCAACTTTCTTCCCTTAATTCTCCACAAGGGACTATACCAATTGAATTCCTTATAGAACCTTCATATCCAAATGGATACCATCTACTCCCTTGTGCTTATGCATGCATTGTTGTAAAGTTTACCTATGTGGTATCAAGTACAACGTAAAGCAACCCAGTGTTGAGATCCTTTTTGAGCCACCTCTCTCTTCCCTGTTCATGTGACATCTATGGTTTGAACAGTCACTTTGCTCCCTTTGTGAATATAGTCATAGATTCTTTTCCCTATCCATGTAACATAAAAGCATATCTCAGCACCTATTATATGTGTACATGTCAAGTGAGAGGGTCAATTATCTGCATAAAGATACTCTAAAACTTGGTATCCTCACTAATTCCTCATAAGAATATCCATTGTTTGCCAATCTTAGTATGACTTTTATGGCCACTTAGTACATTCCGCATTAAGTAGCTCACTTTGCTCCTTGTATTGTAGTTGCCCTTGATGTGGCCTGGCATTGCAGTTTGGGAGTTATTATAGAATAGATATTTCCAGCTCATAACAAATGTTCATTTTCTCTTTAAACCTCTGCAACATGTACTGACTATGTTCCTTAGTTAGTAAATCATTGAGTATGTCATTATCCTATGTGGAGGGTTTACTACCCTTAATGTTCCACATCCCTAGGTGGATAGGAGTTATCTATCTTTTTCCCCGGAGCATCATATTACCCATTAGAACCTTTCTATCCAATGCATGACTTAACCCCAATATTAAGATGTCCTAGGTGCAGNAGGTTGGAATTAGACATTCCAGATTATTAGGCACCTATCATGAACATATTTAGTTTAAGGGTCAAGTTTATCGTATCTCTAGTCCTCTCATTCAGGATCAACCATCGGGAAGGAATAAGTTGTCGTAATAATAATCCCACTAGTGACCAACCTCTTTTTCAGCCGGGTAAGCTTGGGTCATAGTTTTCTTGTGTAAAATACTGTCACGGGCATAACGCAGCTTCATGTATTTTGAAATCACTAACACATTCATGGTGCAAGAATCTTCTCATTTTGAGCTAAACTGATTTTCACTACACTCGAGGAGGCAACTAGTGTCACGTACTTGATTATTTTGTCCTTAGAGCTTACTATTGTCGGGCAAGGCACATATGGAATGAAACCATTGTTACTATCCCTTGCATAACTCGTCTCTTTCCAAGAATAACTGATGCCAATGACTCACCTCTTTTATATCATAGGATCATGTACATGGTTTCCACATTATCCGTGTCTACTACTTAACTTTATGCCTCATTTGTCGAATCAATAATGACATCACGATAATTAATCATGTTAGCACTATTGGTAGTAACCTTCACATCCCTTAAGATATAACCTCATGTAATGCCCTTCTCAACACATTGATGAATTCCTGAACAATTCCAGCTCAATCTCGAACCCCGTTGTTCCTCCTTGTATTAAATCTACAGATAGTAGTGAGTCCAACCTGTCAAAGCGAAAGTATCATTCCATGATCGAACCTATTGGGTAGGAAATCTATGGTCATACTCATTCTATCACATCCTATAATAATGGTTGAAGGTCGCCAATGAATTAGTTTGGGTGTCCGACGTAGAGATTTGGAGTTGAATGAAGTGAACAGGTTATTCTCAAGATTTTCGCCATGCAGCTATTATGTGAATTGTTAATAATAGTAAAGTAGATGTAGTGCACATTGGGCCTTGTGGAATCTTGAATCAAATAGGCCAAACTACAGTATGATGTTCTCCCATCGTTGTCCTCTATGCACCTGGTGCTTTATGTGTCTATGTCAAAGAGGGTAATTGGAAAAACTTTTGTCTATTGTTGAAATAGGAAACCCTAGAACTCGAATTCAAGAGGAGTGAACAACGAAAAGGTAGTGCTTCTACTCCCTAATCATTTATAAGTATGACTTGATAAGTTTTTGGGAGAATAGTAAATGGGTTTGATAAAGAGAACCATAATAACTAGGGCTTTCGATTGTTGTAAACATTTGGGTCATGAGAAATGGTATTAGTTACATCTATTGGGGATTGTAGAATCACCTAGAAGTAGTAGCATGAGAACTTGGTGAAGAAAAGATCAATTACTAAGCTCGATGAGGCTTTACACCCATTAGGTGTTTGATAAAATTCCTAAGTTACTAAAATAAGAGCATTAGTGCTAATATTGGTTCCTCTTGATATATATATTGACATAGATTATTGTTGAAAGAGGCGACGAACATCGTGATACTCTTAAAAAGGGCCAGAGTTAAGGTATGTGAGGCTAACTAACTCTCTTTACGTTTGGGAATGTTTATGATTCTCCATACGTCCCATTCTTTATGACTGCTGCGAGTTTCCTCATAAAGTAATTATGCCTTAGTCCCGTGCATAGCTGTAGAACTTCTATTCTCTAGATGGCATAGTTTCATAATCGTTTAATATCCTATGAGCTTCAGTTATGTCAAAGCAATTTATTATGAATACATGTATCAGTCTAGATCTATTTAGCATTCCAGTATCATGTAACTAAGTATAGTTCAGTAGTTTAGTATCATATATTGCAGTATGATTCTCAGTTACTAATTTTAAATTCCTGAATGTTGAACACCTGTATTTGGGCATGAGGCTGCGGTTTATGCTTTATGCATATTTGGGCCTAAGGCCGCAGTTTATGCTTTATGCATTTTTTGGCATGAGGCCTCCCTTTTGTATACGTGTACTTGGGCCCGAGGCTGCAGCTTGTGCAAATATATAATGGGCCTGAGGCCGCAGTTTAATATTCAGATAAACTGGTAGTTCATCATTCAGAAGACGGAGTATTCATATCCTTACTTCCTTTTTTTAGTTCTGTTATCCGTTATCTGTTATCATTTCAGTTTCTCTTTTAGCAGTTATCATTTCAGTGATCAGTTAACGGTCAATTCAGTATTCTGTTATCAGTTCTTAGTTATCAGCTCAGTTTCAGTTCCAATATTTATAGTTCTTTCTTTAAGTTGTTTTACATACCAATGCAATTCAAATGTAGTGACGTCCCTTTTTGCCCGGGGCCTATATCTCGCAATGTAGGTAACGATTTATAGGTTGATGACTCTACTTGCTAGCACATCTCGTATCAGCTATGGGTGAGCCCAGTCTTTCGAGGGATTATCCCTTTTTTTAGGCTTCAGTCTTTATATTATTTCATTAGTAAGGTATGCCAAGGACCTTATCCCGGTAAACAGTTAGCATTACAGTATTATTAGAGGCTTCGTAGACTATAGTTCAATCAGTTAGATGTTAGCACACTTTTTTGTGTTAGTCTTGTCGTCTACTCATTTACACTTGCAGACTTTTCAGTATTTTCTGCATCTATGATATTTTAGTCAGACTCTTTAATAGATCATCATGTTGTATATTTATATCTAGTTTATAGTTATACCACATGTTGATCAAGCCATACAGTTGGTTTGCTCGGCCACATGCTGTCAGGCGCCGAGTGTCGTGTTACGCCCAGGACATGGTGTGACACAAGTCCAGGTAGAGAGAGGGGCTAAGTCATTTCTTTGAGCTAGGGCTTGCATATCAAGGGGAACCAGTCCTCTACTTCCCTCCCATGAACCAAAGTAATGTTTTTGGAGTAGTTTTGAGTTGATTACTACTCTTAAGCACTAAAATTAACTAGGATTAATCTTGAAGATCCATATATTTCCATTCAAATCCCCAAATTTGTCAAGAACACTACAAGTTGGGATTTTCAAGAGTCTCACTATGAGAGGTATGTCTACCATCTCTAACTACTGTATGGTAATTATTTATGTATTAAATTTCTATTAGGACTTATGGGATGGTGATTGGAAGCCATAAGTGCCTAACCTGGGTTGTGTTGGTGTTGTATAGATTGTAAAATGGTTTAATTAATGAGATTGATTGTTTGGGTGTGGATTGTTTGGCATGCATGTGCTAATGGAAGTTATGGATGGCCTAGAGATGATGGTAAGATGAATTATTGGTATGGAAGGTGGTTGTTAGGTGAAGAAACTCCATTGAAGGAGGTTGTAGAAAGATATGCACGTTAGATGTTTGATAGAAAGTCTAAATAATTTAAAGTATAGAAATCTTTATAATATTGGTACAAAAGTATTGCATTGTTGTAGATTGAAGTTGTTTAGTCTGGTGGACCATCGTAGTACTATTAAGGGGCAAATTTAAAGTATGTTGGCTAAACTACTCTCTTAGAATTGAATTCCATGATGTTTCGGTAAGTTTCAAGTATGGTTCTCTCAAGTTCCTAATAAATTCGACTATTCCGAATGAACCTTGTGTCAAAATATATTTATATATATGTATGTTCAAAATGTGTTTTGGATGCTCTTATCATATTATGTTATCCTTTGGGAACGTGTTCAAAGTATGATATGTGTATTAAAATGTTATTACTTTTAGTGTTGTTTCAAATGAATGTCCATTATGCTTAACTTGGAAAGAATACTCCATGCGTCCAAAACTCCGATTCCTCATATATATACTTAAGACCTTGATTTCGAAAACTCATATTGTTGATGATCTATAAAGATGCTTGAAAATTAAAGAAGTGAGTTGAAATTGTGTATTGCCCTTTTTGGGAAAAGTATTTCAAGAATAAATGGTATGTTACTCGTCTAAGATTTTAACTTGCGCTTCGATTGACAATCATTTTACTCTATTTCATGAAAAGAAATCTATTGTGTTTAGAATCTTCATTTCTAATGAACTTAAAGTTGTGATTTTCGGAATATAATATATGTTTGATATTTATGATGATGATACATAAGAGGAAAGAAATGGAAGTGTGGAACTTGAAATATGGCCATCGTTCCATGAATAAAGAAACTTGTGAATGGCCAAAAGATCCAATTAAATACTGTTGTTGCGAGTGGTTGAAAATATTAATGAAGATTTGTACAATGTGAAAGATGATGAGGTGAATACATTTGTATTTATGTTACCTTATGAGAATAAACAAAAAATATATATATTTGGGAGTATCATTAGCAAACCGAGGAAGGGTGGGTCATAAGGCCCACACTCGAAACTACATGAGTCCGTGTATTAGTGGATTGTTGTGGATTGTGATTATTCCACTTATTTTGGATGAGATTGATATTAGCTGTGAATTGGAAAGTCAACCCACACGGCATTTGTAGGAAGGCGGCCTAGCCGATTGGGTGGAGATCGGACGCGATGTTGCGCACATGGTGGTACTACTCTTAGTAACAACTTTTTTCGCATCACATGTCAATCCACATTGTCTGCGGGGAGATGGCCCAGCCGATCGGGCATGATCGGATTCCGTGCTAAAAACACGGTGGTATATCGGTGCTAATGTTCTCCCAACCAAATATTTATATTATTTTCGTATTATGAAAATTGTTGTATTTTAACTTGGCATTTGGATATCATTGATCATTACCTTTAGCCGGGGGCGATTCATCTTCAATGGATGCAGGTAGTTCATCAACGGGAGGTATTGATCCTTATTAGCAGTTACTCTCTACTCAACAAGTTTTGGTGAGCCCTACTCTATTCAGGGCTTTATGTCATTTGACGTTGTATTTTGTGCTTTTAGGTATAGCTGGGGCCTTGTCGTTGGCAATTCCATTCTACTCATTTATTGTACTTAGAGGCTCCGTAGACATAGTGTGGGTGGTGTTTGATGTTGGAAATTGAACTAGAAGTATTGGTATTTTTGCAAACATTGTGGATAACTAGATCTCCTTTAGTTTAATGATATCATCTTGTCCAGGTATTTATTCCCGTGTATATTGTGGTGCTTACTGCTATTTTGGAATATCATCATGACTTTATTATGCCTTGAGAATAGTGAGTATTTAGTTGTGACGCTTCGGCTCAGTTTTTCACTCTTGTATAAGTGCCTTAAATGGTATGAGCTTATCTTTACTTAACTGCTTTGACTAAAGTGTCTTGATAATCCGATCTTGAGTGAGTTATGTGCCATGCGTGTGTGAGGTTTTATGTTATTATATGCATTGCATTTGATGTCTACAACTTGCCACGTGTGTTTGCAAAGTGAAATAGTAGTTTTGTTTAGTCTTGGAAGTGATATAAGCATTTCTTTTGTTGAGCCACTTATATGCTTTTACCCACCTAATTGTTATGTATCTTAGTTAACCCTTTGAGCCTGTAATCTTGTTTCTTTGGCAGCCACATTAGAAGCTTTACTCATTTGTTTGAATTGACCATCTATTTGAACCTTGTACCTCTCGTGAGCACTTGAAATTGTTATCAACTTTGTAAAAGTTGAAGTGTGGGGTGGCTGGTTTGGCTTTTGAGTGGAACTAATGAAATAAGGAAAAAGGTGCACTGTTTTAAAAACGTAAGAGCCACTTGAATTTAAAAAAGAAAGAAACAATAGTTGTATTGTTGTGAAAAACTTTCATGGATAAGTGGTAACTCTTGATGTAATTGTGCTTACATAATTTGGGAGTTGATGTATATTGATGTGAATGTGGAGTTTTGGTTTGACCTAAGTGTGGGGTTTTGAATGTTAGAGTACATGTATTAAAGTTCTTAGGGAGGTGTAGTCACTCTTATATCTAAATGTATCTTACCCGTCCCACTGCCTACATTAAAACCAATTAAAGTCCTACTTGATCCTTGACTGAATGAACTCGATTAATAGAGTAGTACACTACGGGCAAGCATATGGTTCAACTTTTGTGGCATATGAATTTTGTTTATGAGAGTGAGCAAATTCTTTCTATCTTGATTTCCTAATTGTTCTTAAATTGTATTGTGTGGAACTACTCTCTATTGTTGTGTGACGACACTTGATTCAAGAAGGAAAGGCAATGTCGTTGACCTTTATGTTAGAGTAAATGAGCGGGTTATAAATAATGCGTGGTACTTTTTGAGTCAAATCTTGAGGTGAAGATGTTACACTATTGTGCTTACACATTAAACCGTTGTCGATACGACATCAGAGTATAGAGATATTCGTATTTTCACGAGACTGCACTAGCAGCTCTCAATGGGACCCACTTAGATGGTGGACTACCCTTGAACATTTTAACGGGGCTGCACGCCTCATTTTTGGCTATTGTCGACCAAGGAAACTTCCCAAACTCTCTCAACACCTCTCTAACAGCTCTCCAAGGTTTCAAGTCTAATCCAAGGTGGTTTTACCTAGACCTATCCTCAAAAGTTAGCCTAAGTGAAGAAAAGAGTCTCTATGGTGTTGTGATGCCATTAAGGGTGCTTGTAAGCTAAGGGAAGCTTTGGTTTGAGTTTGTTTTTCTGATTATTTAAGATATATATATATATAACACTCTATTTCTTGGGATTAAGCTTATATATGCGTTGGTTAAGTTATTTGTATGAAGAATTACAAGTTAGAACTTGAAGTTGTATAAGAAGTTGTTGTCTCTTATTGGACTATTTTGGAGTTGTGTATATGACTTCATAAGGCTAGAAATCGCAGGTAATGGCTTGGTTATATTGTTCGTATTATTTTTATGCTGGTAAATATTTTTAGTATGTTGATGATGTTTTATATAGGAGAATACGCAACCACACAATACCTAGAAGTTGTCCATATTGTTGTAATATGTTGTTGGGTTGCTTGATGTTACTTTTATGAAGGATATAAGGTTGCAATGTCATGACAATATATATTTTTATATTCTGGACTGTTTGAAGGTGTTTTAAGTGTAGGGGAGATGGTAAAAAGAGTTGGGGTTTGGTTCCAATCGGTGAATTGTATTGTTGGGCATGTTGTAGTGCAGAAAGTATATAGTTGAAGGTCGTATGTGATCTTGTTGTTTTTATGTACTTGGGAAAAGAAAGGAAAACAAGGGAGATGCTGCCGTTTTAATAATAAATAAGCTTGTCGTTCGTTGTACGGTAGTTGCATCTTTCATAGCTTAACCATAACATTATTATCGTTGTTGTAGATTAAAGTGCGATGAGACGATTTCAACGTGGTCATTGGACATACTGTGACAAGGCATGTTAAGGCTATCTCTTCTTTCCTTTTGGCATGATCTATATGATACAAATGAAACGAGAAAACATGCAACTTTCACAAATGGCTCTATTCTTAGAAGTAATAGGGAAGCCTATGTTCTTGATTACCCATGTGTCCTATTATTATATCGTCTGTTCATGGGTCTCAGAAAATACATAAGTTGATAAATTTTATTTTACGATATTAAACAAATGCATATTTATCTTATGACATTCCAAGAGATCTTATTGACTTACTTCATTATGCATTGCATTCATATATACATGTACATTGACCCATGATTAGATGGAATTATATACGCGTATATTATACGTATATGTGGTATGGTGAAAGGTGGGGAGTTCTTGGAGGGAAGGATGCCGAGGGTCTATTGGAAACAGCCTCTCTACCCTAGGGTAGGGGTAAGGTCTGCGTACACACTACCCTCCCCAGACCCCACTAGTGGGATTATACTGGGTTGTTGTTGTTGTTGTTATGTGGTATGGTGAAAGGTTTTTGTGTTATATATGCACCATCCACCTCATCAACTGGCGTATGTTTAGGATTTTGCCACTGAGGCCGAGATGATATGATGGGATGCTCTCAGAGGCTTGATGATGTTATGTACGCATATACCTATGCATGATATGACATTTATACCCATATGCATGACACTATGAAGATTTCATGATTATTGAGCTATTAAGACTTACAAATTGAGTCCTTTACTCCATGTTTCTTTCACGTCTTTTATATACTTCTTTTCATGGCTTACATACTCAGTACTTTATTAGTACTGAAGTCCCTTTTGCCTGGGGACGCTGCATTTCATGCCCGTAAGTCCCGATAGACAGGTTCACAGTCTTTCTAGTAGGCTATCTGCTCAGTGGAAGGTGTTGGTGCACTCCACTTGCTCTGGAGTTGCCTGTTTGGTCAGTATGCTCCAGTGCACTCCACTTGTCGGCGTATGTTTTGAGTGTACAAATGATCATGTCGGCCTTATAGGCCCTTATGTCACATATATTAGTTTCTATATCATGTTGGATCGTCCTATGCTGAGTATTCCTTTTTGTTTTATTCTGGTTATCTCATGACAACCCTTCTATCCTATTTACCCATGATGGTGTGATAAGAATGATACATTACGTTGGTACTCAGTTGAGTAAGGAACATGGTTCCCTTCGCGGCCCTCCGATTTGGGTTATGACAATAAGGCCTTCTAAGGAGCCATCTAAATACTCTATATGTAGTTGTTGTTGTAGGCGAACTCTGCAAGCAGTAGAAACTAATCCCATGAATGCCCGAAATCCATAACATAGGCACAAAACATATCCTCCAAGATCAGAATGGTGCTCTCGGACTGCCCTTCTGTCTGGGGTTTCAAAAGTTCTACTCAACTCAACTTTTGTGCCTAACTCACACTGCACAGCTCTCCAAAAATACAATTTGAAGAGCGTGCCTCAATTGGAGATAATATACACCGGCACACCATGGAGACGAAGAATCTCATGGATATAGATCTGAGCAGCTGCTCTAAAGAATAGGTAGGAACAGCCGGAATGAAGTGTGCAGACTTTGTCAGTCTATCCACAATAACCCACACTTCGCCAAATTTCTTCAAAGTCTATTGGAGCCTAACAATGAGATCCATGGTGATACAATCCCACTTCCACTCTGGAATCGCAAGTCTCTAAAGCAAATCACCTGACCTCTTATGCTCGTACTTCACCTGCGTCGCTCAAACACCGAGCCACATACTCTACTATATCTTTCTTCATTCTTTTCCACATATAGTGCTGACTCAAATCCCGATACATCTTGGTGACCCCTTGGATGAATAGAATACCGCAAAGTGAGAACCTCCTAAAGGATAGACTCATTAAAACCATCCACATTGGGCATAGATATCCGACCCTAAATCTGCAACACCCCATCATCTCTTATAGAAACCTCCCTGGCATCGCCATTCTGCATTGTGTCCGTAAGGGCAAGCAAATAGGGGTCGTCATATTGACGCACTCTAATGCGCTCATACATAGAAGACCGATAAACCACGCAAGCAAGTGTCAAGCCACAAACTTAGGGTGCGCGACCGGCGCTCAACAGAGATAACCCGACTGAGCAAGACTATACATTACCTTCTATCCGAACTTATTCAATAATAATAGTAAAATCAAATTCATTAATTAAGCAGTGAAGAGGATCAAGTAAACAACAACTCAAACTCGTTATCAGTAGTTACATCATTTATAAGTTTCAATATACATACTCTTTCATAGTTTGATATGGAACGTATGATACAATTACAACATTACCAATTTGACTTTCCACATATCAACATACCACCCACGCTATGTCTACGAAGCTTCTATTAGACACAAAAGAGTACAATGATAGTTCCGGCAACAAGGCTCCGACTATACCTCAAAACATGTTGATAAAATGAATAAAAGATACATGACCCCGAGTGAAGTGAGGCTCAGCAAATTAGCTGGGAAAAGAGTGTAGTGCTATCGCTGATAAGTGCCGCCTGCTGTGGAACCACCTGCATCCATTAAAGATGCAGCACCCCCGGCAAAAGGGATGTTAGTACGTTGAATATAACTAGTATATATGACTAAACACTCTCTCAAAGAAACGAGCAGTAATGCAAGTAAGGACAGTCATAATATCAGTTTAAGCCTCAAACAATTACCATTATAAAAGTAGATATAAGATAAGTTTTAAATAAATTTCCAAACTTTAAGTTGGGAAATCTTTGGGATCGGTATACCACTATTCACAATTTCGATTACGATTTCCAACACAGTCACCACCATGTGTGCGGCATGGCGTCCGATCATGACCCGATCGGCTAGGATGTCTCATGCGAGACATCAACCAAATAACAATTTCAATTACAATTCTAACATAGTCACCACCATGTGTGCGCCATGGCATCCGATCACAACCTGATCGACTAGGCCGTCTCATGCGATACATCAACCAAATCACAGTTTCAATTACAATTCTAACACAGTCACCATCATGTGTGCGGCATGGCATCCGATCACGACCCGATCGGGTAGGCCGTATCATGTGACACATCACCCTTTTCTATCAATCACCCCGTCTCATATTTCTTGCATATCTCTTCATTTCATTGGCACTAATGGTCATAATTGTATTATTTCTCTTGGCATATTTGCCGTGTTTCATATTTCACATTTCGCACTACGTGATTCATATTTCATGTTTCGTATTTCATGCACACCTTTTTACTTTCAACCATCATCATGGACTTTCCAACAACAAGGCATTTCTATTCAAGACATCTAAGCATACATTTGAGCAAATAGGAGTTTAAGGCACATTACGACTTCTTACACAAGCTTTCATTAGCTTTCCTTTGAAACACAACTTGAGATGAAGGCATTTAGATATGCAAGCCCTACTTTGAACACATTCTCAAATACTAATACAATATAACAAGAGCATTTCAATTACATATTGATCACGGATGTCTTTTGACACCAGCTTATTCGGGTAATCGATTCATAATAAGCAACTCGGAACTTACATGGATATTGTGGGGTTAAATTTTAAGAGAAGTGTTTATCCAACATACCTTACTTGAGATTCCTTAAATCTAAATGTTCCGGAAATCTTAACAACTTCAATCTATTTTAGAAATGTAACAAATTGAACAAAAAATAGGAATATGATCATGGTTCTAGCTCATTCGAGTATTTTATCAAATACTAGGTGCATATTAAGGTTTCAAGGTCCTTTGATGGAGGATTCCATATTCCCACAACCCATGCTTTTCTATTTTTAGGTTAACAATATCCCTACATCCCTTTCTAACACATGAATGCAAAATAAACGACTCCCATACCCATGAATTATCTTACTAATTGCCCATTTCTAGTTAAATTTCGAAATTAAGGGTTAGGGCGTAAAATCTTACCTCTAGGATGAAGACCTAGAGTGCTTTCCTTATTAATCTTCCATGATTTGAGTAAGAATTGGTGGATGAAGCTTAGGAATTCCTTTTATCACTCTATGGCACTCCCTCTCTCTATAAATATATGTTTATCCCCTTTCAAATGATCCCCAAGGGTGTTTTATTAGAATGGGGTTGGGTTCAAACATTAGAAAAATAGGAGCCCCGACACAGGTCTACGATCGCATATGCGACCGCATAATGCCTTTGTGGTCCGCGAAATGGCCTTACGGAACTGGGGATCATTTTAATCTCCATGCCGTTCTTGTGATCGATGTACGGCCTGCAAAATTGTTTTGCGGTCGCATAATTGGCCGCGAAATGATATCCAATAGTTGCCCAGTTGACTGCCTCACTCTGCAGCCATTTTGCGACCCGCAGAGTGATTCTGTAGCCGCATAGTGGGCCGCAGAAATGCCTTTTTCTGCAAAGCATTTTCCTTCAACTCCCCAGCGTACTATTCAACTTAATAAGTCTGTACTGCAGCCATCATTAACACATATTCCTACCGCGGCATCACGAAACCCCGGGTTTTAGGAAAACTTTTACGGGGCCTTACAAATACAATGGTTTATGGACTTTTGGATGACGTGGTTTGTGCTAGGATCTCTTGCGGTGATCTTTGGTTTAGGATCATAGTGTACCGGCAAAGAGAATTGTTAACTTGAAGGCAAGTTGAGGAGGATTCGAAGAAATTGCTCAGCTTGGTAGTGTAGGGTCTGCATAGTAATAAAGGTAATTGGTTCCTTTGGTGTGGTGATGCTTTACCGGTGTTTTGTGACAATACACTTGGGTTTGACGGCTTTCGTGACTTGGTTAAGTTGGGAAAATTCAGTTCCGATTTCTTAGTTATGTGGGGACGGGTTTCAAATAGTGTTTGATAGTGTTGAGGACGGCTTGGGCTGGATGTCTGCCGGCGGCATAAGGAATATGTTGCGTGTTATGATTTTTTTCCTGTATGTGGTCACGAGTTCTAGATACCATGAATGGTTTCATATGATTAGAAGAATGCTAGCATTATCTAGTACCACCTAAGAAGGGTGCGCACTCCAAAAGACGCATTGTTCTTTGACTTGCAGATGCCTGACATGTATTACGCTAATGGCCGTATTTATTGAATACTGATGTTCAGATTTATCTATGTGATAATAAGGAATTATGGAAGTATTTCTCATGGAACGATTGCGTATGATGAATATGTCTGTAATTTGAATACTGTAGTTGGGATCGGGAGATTATGGTATTCTAGGGATTTGAAGTCGAAGAGGATTCTCAAAGGCATGTGTTATAGATCAATTATTGTGCAAATTTCGGAGATTATATACCTATTTTGGAAGGATAAGAAATGATTTGGAGGCCATTGGTGGGCCTAATGAGAATGTATATTCTACATCAAGTCAGATTTGTCTACCCAATGCAGTTATTGTGGAGGGATGTGTTATTAGTTGGAGTGGATCTTATTCGTGTTCTGATATGTTCCATATGTTACTCTCCTATTCTATGATGGGTTGTGATCTGTTGATTACTTTTACCTGATGCGATTCTGTTGGGGGCCTTGTGTCGAAATTCGAGCGAGATGATTCTCGGGGTGTTGAATGGTTGATTGAGCCTTGGTTGTGGTCTTTCTATTTGTGGTATATTGTGCTATCCATTTTTCCATAGTTATGGTAATGCACTTCGTGTGTTTGTTGTTGATATGTATATAGTTATTGATAGTAAGCATCATGGCTCGACGTATCCTATGTGTACAGGTGTTTCGGTTGGGTCACGTATCATATCAGAGTTATGTTGGGATATGATCCTTTGGGCTTAATTCTTGTATTTGTTTCTCCCTTGTGTGATGGCTTCATAGCATTGCGCTTCATAGTGGTATCTTTTGAGCTTGCGGGGCGGTTCCCTCATTTGATTCTTCAATTATTGGGTACATCGAATTAGTCGCTTGTTTGGTGCACTTATTGCGTAGTATGAGGCTCTAGGAAGGATTTATGTGGCACATTGGTAGAGCAGCTTGTATTGGATGTGGTGAAGTTAGTGGGACTAAATTGAGTGCCATCAGATTTGATTAAGCTATGTTTTGAACTATGGTGTCTTTAGTCAGCCTACATTTTGGCTTTGGTTCTCGTCGGGCAAGAGAGCTCCATGACTTGTTGATATGATGGAGGGTTATGAGTTTCTGTTTGTTTCATTCAACATTAGTTTTGTTCGAAGATTTGGAACAAGTTTTTTATTGATAGGATGTTAGATACTGGTACAGTATTTGCTATTTGAATGACTATTATGTTAGGAAGCTATGGCTATGTGTATCTATGTTGTGTGGAATATCATTTGAATACACTTGGGATATGGTTACGGCTTGATGCAGCTTAATACTGACTTATACAGCATATAGATGCGAGAATCGTGTCTCATAATTAATTTGGGAAGTTGGAGATTGGGTTTTAAGGGTTGTGAGGTAATGTTAATGTAATGATCATCAGCTAGATTGTGTTGTCAGACTTATATAATTGGGATGAAGTGAGATCACCCATGGATATGGGCGTGGTGAGTTTATACAGTGACTTGATGGCTTTGTGACGATTCTTCGCACGTTCGAGTATCAACACATGTTTAAGCAGGGGAGAATGTATTGACCCGACAAGTTGTTATGAGAATTTGTATTCAATTAGGAGGATTGAGGTCATGCCTATAAATGTATGGTGTATTATGACTTGTGGGTATTGTTTGTTTTGATTCCTTAGCAGTTCGTGATTCATTTTGAAGAATGATTCTCAACTAGGAAACTTTAAGTTGGAAGAATTGACCAATCTTGAATTTTGTGTATTTGACCTTGGGAAGGAGTTTGTGTTATTCCAATAGGGCCATATGGTAATTTTGGACTTAGGCATATGCCTGGAATTGGATTCGGATTTTTCTAAGCTGATTTGGTACTTTTGGCGAAAGGTGACAATTTGAAGGTTTAGAATTTTCCTAAGTTTCCATGGTTTGACTTTATGTCTATAAGGATCGGATTTCGATTTTGTGACTTTGTACGACTCTATTTTTTCATTTGGAACGTGTTTCAAAAATTTGGTGTCATTCCGAGTTTGTGTAATAGAAATTAGAAGTATGTTGTCTTTTTGCAATTCATAAGTTTCATTGTAATTTTCGTGTGTTCTGGTATCTGATTCATGGTTTTGGATGTTATTTTGGTATTTTGATCGCACAAGTGAGTTCGTATGATGATTATGTACTTGTGCAAATTGTTGAAGTGGAGCCCTGAGGGTTCGGGTGAGTTTTGGATGCGTCTTGGAGAGTTTGATAGAGGTTAGGATTTTTGCATGTGTTCTTTTCTCGCATTTGCGAGAAAAGGGTCGCTTTTGCGATCATCGCATTTATGAGATCCTGCTCACTTTTTCGATGTTGCGCTAGGGGACCAACTTTTGCAATTTCGGAACTAATATCGCATTTGCAATGGGTTCTGGGTTCACATATGTGAATCCCCGATCGCATTTGTTATGGGGAACTGGAACTGGAGTACGCCGCTTTTGCGATTGCTTTACCGCACTTGCGAGCTTGCTAGGTTCTCATTTGCAAACCAGTTGTCGCATTTGCGATAGGCTCAGAGTTGGGGTAGGCTTTGTATTTGCGATGCCCGTGTCACATTTGCGAACCTCTTGTCGCAAATGCGACATTTGCAGCTGATTATATGTAGTGTATTTCAGGACTTAGCTTCATTAAGCACATTTTTGAGCCCCAAACTCGGTGAAAGGCGATTTGGAAGAGTCATTTTCATACAAAGTATTGGGTAAGTGATTTTGATCCTTTTTTATTACATAACATGATTGTTTACGAGATTTAACATCTAATCCATGGAATTTGAAGAGCATTGTTGGGAAATTTTGTGAACAACAACAACTTTGTAAAATCCCACATATGGGGTCTAGGAGGTTAGAATGTACTTAGACCTTACCCCTACCCCAAAGGGGTAGAAAGGCTATTTCTAGGAGACCCTCAACTCAAGAAGACGAAAATAGACAACAGAGTCTCTGACAGCAACAAAAATCAGAAAAATAATATAAACATCATAGAAAAAAGAAAAAAGATGGAAAACTTATATCAACAACCAGTAATAACGCCACAGTACAGTGAAAAAATGGGAAAATAGTGCGGAGATAACGTACACCACTAATAGTCCAAGATAATAGCCTAAGAGACTAATCCCCCCTTCAGAACGAAGGAGAAAAATGCTCGATTCCTTCCTAACCTTCGACTCTAATGTTCGACCTCCACGCCTGCCTATAAAGAGCCATGTTCTCGAAAATCTGAAGTCGTTCCGTGTCCTGCCTGATCACTTCACCCCAATATTTCTTAGGCCGCCCTTTACCTCTTCTCATAACAGCCAAAGCCAACCGCTCAAACCTCCTAACCGGATTATCTTGGCTTCGCATCCACTTGTTTCTGAACCATCTAACCCCCGCTTCCCGCATCTTGTCATCTATGGGAGCCATGCCCAACTTCTCCTGAATATCTTCATTCCTAATCTTATCCAACCTAGTGTGCCCACACATCCATATGAACATCCTCATCTCTGCTACTTTCATCTTCTGGATATGGGAATTATTTACTGGCTAACACTCCACCCCATAATACATGGCCAGTCTAGCCACCTCTCTATTGAACTTGCCCTTAAGTTTCAATGGCAAATTCTTGTCACACAGTACTGCATACGATAACCTTCATTTCATCCACCCCACCCCTATACGATACGTGACATCCTTATCTATCTCTCCACCCCCTAGTTAATTGACCCAAGGTATTTGAAATTACCCCTCTTAGAGATGACTTGCAAGTCAAGCCTCACATCCAAGTCTTCTTCTAACATCACGTTGCTAAACTTGCACTCCAAATATTCAGTCTTAGTCCTACTCAACTTCAAATCTTTAGACTCGAGGGTCTGTCTCCAAACCTCCAACCTCTCGTTAACGCCGCCTATCATCTCATCAATCAGAACTATATCATCAGCAAACAACATACACCAAGGCACCTCCCTTCGATATATGATGTAATAAGCTCGCAACTTTACAAGACTCAAAGTGTCTCCCCTACGTACTACAAGGAAAGAGTAGCTGAGGAAATAAGGAAGAAAGCTTCAACCCAAGCATAGTAACTTGAAGAAGAAATGGTCTTGTAACAATAGTCTCACTATAATATTATATGCACTCCATAAGTAAGTGGCACCTATCGTGACTAATGAACGGAAGTCAAAAGTGATATTTCAAATCATATGAGTTACAGGGAATTCCAGTATTCGCGGGCACTAAGATAAGCTAAGTATCCATGCAGCAAGTGACAGAACGACCAGGAAAAGTAATTGCTTACATTTAAAGACAACTGAGAAGGCACGGAAGGAAGTATATGGTGCTATCAAGTTAGAGGAAGGCTGCGAGTAGTATGAATAGATATGTGTAAGTCGCAATCTAAAGTATGGTAGAGCAACAAGGTTTTAGCTAGATAGGAGTAAGGATTAGAAAAGCTGAGTGAGAAGGTGACAAGAATAAGTAAGGCCTTAGGATTAAGCCCATCAAAACAAGAGAGCTGATAGTTTCCTTAAGTTATAAAAAGCTCAGTATAGCTTGAATGAAATCAGAGGAGTCTAAGACTAGAAGATGACATATTGCCCTGGTAGCAGAATAAGGGTTTAATTGTGATAGATAAGAGGATGGCATGTATGCCTTTGATTGAGTAATGATTTAAAGAAAAAGGATTTCATGAATTGCAAAGATTAGAATACCCCCTCGTAAGATGAAACACATTGGCATGCTATAAACTAAGGTTATTGATGTATAGTATCATCCCTAGGTGGATCAGGCAAATCACTTTAAATTTCCCCGATGCGACTTGCACCCTAGTGACAATGTATTACTTAAGAGGTTTCAAGTTAACAGTGGTTAATTATGGATCAACATTAAGCTGAATCAACAATGGATGGACTTAGATTTATACATATAGGATAAGCTGAGAGAGAGTAACTTGGAGTTGGGTAGCAGATCTCGGTAATAATAAACTGAAGTAAGTGTTATGGTATAGTATAACCTGCCTAGATTTAGTAAAGCCATAAGCATAGATAACCGAGGCCATGAAACAAGATATAGAAATAGTCCTAAGTTTGACAAAGTACCAAGCAAAGGACTTCAGTACACCTATAAATGCCTAGAAGGATAGCTTGTCATAGTTCTATACATGTTCACAAAGTGCGGCCTAGAGATTGGCTAAAGGATGTTGGAAAAAGAAGAGAAGGGTCACATAGTCACACATACAAGGACAAAGTCTTACATGTTGCATGATAGAAGGTAACAATAGTTACGAGATTGGATGAATTCCGACCACAAGTCGTGGTGTGAGATAGAGACCTAAAGGGGGAAATTCTCTTGCCTTCAGATTTATTCACAGAACAGTATTAAAGTATTCGTAAGAGCTATATGTTATGAGACTGATAAGCACATAAGTCAACATTCGAAGATGAATGTTCCAAAGGAGGGAACAATGTTACACCCCATGTTTTCATACGTGAGAGTACATCGTAAGTCAATTTATGTAAACTCAAAAATGAGATTATATTTGAAAGTACATAAAGTAACTTAATCATGTTACCTTGGAGGTTACAAATATTTAAGATCATGAATAACAAGTACTAAGAGGGCTGGAAGGCTTAGAAGCTAAACGAATAGAAGAAAATAAGTTTCATCAAAAGTCGACAAGTTGGGAATGTTATAACATGTATGTTTGGGGTGAGACTAGGGTTATTAACATGATAAGGAGGTTATGTTATGATTTATTTTAGTCATATGATAGATTTGTGTTATGTTTTGAAGTTACGCGAGTTGTGGAACAAAAGTTGGCAAAGTTTATCACAAGTTAGCATAATTAGGTCAAATGTAGCGGAGCTCTTATACCAATATAAAAGGAATTACGGGATTCTCCACCTAAAAAAATGAATATTTATGAGTCTAGTTTCTAACACATTAAACTGGTTGTTAATACGACATCAGAGTGTAGAGATATTCGCATTTTTGCGACACTACACTAGCAGCTCCCAATGGGACCCACTTAGGTGGTGGACGACCCTTGAACATTTTAACGGGGTTGGACACCTCATTTTTAGCTATTTTTGACCAAGAAAATTTCCCAAACTCTCTTAACACCACTCTAACAGCTCTCCAAGGTTCCCAGTCTAATCCAAAGTGGTTTTAACTAGACCTATCCTCAAAAGTTAGCCTAAGTGGTTTTGCCATTAAGGGTGCTTGTAAGATAAGGAAAGCTTTGGTTCGAGTTATTTATGATTATTTAAGGTATTTATAATACTATACTTCTTGTTCTTAAGCTTATATATGCGTTGGTTAAGTTTTTCGGATGAAGAATTACAAGATAGAACTTGAAGTTGTATAAGTAGTTATTGTCTCTTATTGGACTATTTTGGAGTTGTGTATATGACTTCATATGTTGTGATATGTTATAATGTTCGTATTTTTGTTATGCTAGTAAATATGTTTAGTACGTTGATGATGTTTTAAATAGGAGAATAAGCAACCACACAATACCTAGAAGTTGTCCATATTGTTGTGATATGTTGTTGGGTTGTTTGATGTTACTTTTATGATGGATATAAGGTTGCAATGTCATGCCAATTTATGTTTTTATATTCTGAACTATTTGAAGGTGTTTTAAGTATAAGGGAGATGGTAAAACGAGTTGGCGTTTGGTTCTAATCCAAGCTTACCGCTCGTCGTGTTAAGTAGTAGTTTCGTTGGTGACATTTGTGCACTTGTTGTTTTGTAGGTTGAATTGTGTTGTTAGGATGTTCTGTTTGTTGTGGTGCTGAATGTATATGGTTGAAGGTCGTATGTGATCTTGTAGTTTTTATGGACTTGGGGAAAGAAAGGAAAATAAGGGAGTTGCTGCCTATTTTAATAATAGATAAGCTTGTCGTTCGTTGTACGATGGTTGCATCTTTCGTAGCTTAACGATAGCATTATTATCGTTGTTGTAGATTAAAGTGTAATGAGATGATTTCAACGTGGCTATTGGATAGAATGTGATAAGGCATGTTAAAGCTATCTCTTCTTTTCTTTTGGCATGATACATATGATACAAACGAAATGATCAAACATATAACTTTCACAAATGACCCTATTCTTAGAAGTAATAGGGATGCCTATGTTCTTGATTCCACCTGTGTCATATTATTATATTGTCTATTCGTGGGTCTTGTGAAATACATATGTTGATAAATTTTATTTCACGATATTAAATGAAGGCATATTTATCTTATGACATTCCGAGAGATCTTATTGACCTACTTCATTATGCATTGCATTCATATATACATGTACATTGATCCATGATCAGATGGTGTTATATACGCATATATTATATTTATATGTGGTATGAGAAAGGTTACGGTGTTATATATGCACCAGCCACCTGATCAACCGGCGTACGTGTATGATTTCACCCATTGAGGTCGAGATGATATGATGGGATGCAATCAAAGGCTTGATGATATTATGTACGCATATACCTATGCATGATAGGACATTTATACCCATATTCATGACACTATGAGGATGTCATGATTACTGAGCTATTCAGACTTACAAATTGAGTCTGTTACTCCATGTTTCTTTCATGTCTTTTATATACTCCTTTTCATGCCTTACATACTCAGTACTTTATTAGTACTGAAGTCCCTTTTTCCAGGGGACGCTGTGTTTCATGCCCGTAAGTCCCGATAGACTGGTTCACATTCCTCCTACTAGTCTATCTACTCAATGGAAGGTGTTGGTGCACTTCACTTGCTCCGGAGTTACCTATTTGGTCAGCATGCTCTAGGCATGTATTGATTGGTATGGCGGGGACCTGTCCCTACCATTGTGATTTTTATGTACTCTTAGAGGCTTGTAGACAGATGTCATGTATATGGGTACTTGTATGGCCTTGTCAGCCTATGTTTTGAATGTACAAATGATCGTGTCGGCCTTATAGGCCCTTATGTCACATGTATAAGTTTCTATATCATGCTGGATTGTCCTATGTCGTGCATTCCTTTATGTTTTATTCTGGTTATCTCATCACGGCCCTTTTGTCTTATTTACCCATGATGGTGTGATATTAAAGATACGTTACATTGGTACTTTGTGGTGTAAGGCACATGCTGCCCTTCGCGGCCCTCCGATTTGAATTGTGATAATAAGGCCTTCTAAGGAGCCATCTAAATACTCGATAGGTAGCTGTTGTTGTAGGCAAACTCTGCAAGCAGTAGAAATTGATCCTTTGGTAAAAGAAATATAATGTTTCGTGGTGCCGAATTGCTTGGACTTTTTGGGTTGAACAATGCACTGGGGAGTAAAGGGAAACTTTTGGCAAAAGAGGACGTTTCTGCGGCCCACTATGCGGCCTCATAATCACTTAACGGACGATATAATGGCTGCAGAGTGAGGCAGGGATGGGCCATTTTGGAGGTCAGGTTTGCGGCATATTATGTGACCGCAAACAATTTTTGCGGTGCATTATGCGACCATAGAACAGGTCTGCGGGCCGCATAATGACCACAGACCGAGTCAGTCATGCCTAGTTCCGGAGGCCAATTATGGTCCTGTTCTGCGGACCGCACATCCATTATGCGGTCGCACGGGGCAAGATTTTTGGATTTTTACAACCCGACCATACTTCGTTAAATAGACACAATGGACCATTTTTGACCAAAAATCTGAAATTTTAGAGTGAGAGAGAGTTCCCTAGAGTGAGAAGGTGTTCCTCAATAATTGTTCTTCAATTCTTGCTCAAATATTGGAAGCTTAAGAAGGAAAACTCACAAGGTCTTCATCCTAAAGGTAAGATTATACACCGTAACCCTTAATTTCTAATTTTATCTAGAATTGGGTAATTATTAAGATAATGTTTGGGCATGGGAGTTGTTCATCTTGGATGCATGTGTTATTAAAGGGTGTAAGAAGATTGCTGAGCTAAGAATGGTAAAGAATGGATTGTGGGATGATGGAATCCTCCATAAAAGGACCTTGAAACCTTAATGCAAACCTAGTGTTTGATAAAATGCTCAAATGAACTAGAACCACGATCATCTTCCTAATTTCGGATCAACTTGTTATATTTCTAAAATAGATTGAAGTTTCTCAGAATTCAGGAACATTTTAGAGTTTAAATAGGCTCTACTGAGGTACGTTGGCTAAATTCTTCTCTTAGAATTGAATCCTACGATATTCATGTAATTTATGTAAGACCCGAGTGGTTCATTATAAATTGGCTATTCCGAGTAAGTTTGTGTCGAAAGATCTATGTTCAATAAGCATCCCAAATGCTTTATTCATGTTATATTATGAATTGAGGGTGTGTTCAAAATATGGGATGTGCATTAATAATGTTTCGACTTCAAGTCAAGTTCAAACGAAGGCTATTAGGCCAAATATTGTGAAATATCTCTATGTGCCTAAGACTCTTAATTTCTCACATGTGTACAATGAACTGTGAATTGAATTATACTTGTTGTTGATGATAATGATGATGTTTGAAATTGAAAAGGTGAGCATGAAATACTAAATATGGCCAACGTGCCAAGAATGATTCTATAATTGTGGCCACTAGTGACAATGAAATGAAAAGATGGGAAAGAAGTATGAAATGCCATGATTAATATAAAAAGGTTGATGTCTCAAATAAGACAGCCTAGCCGATTGGGTCGTGATCGGAAACCAAGCCGCATACATGGTGGTGATTGTGCTGGAAATTGTAATTGAAATTGTGATTGTGGTTGATGTCTCTAATGAGATAGCCTAGCCGATCGAGTCGTGATCGGACTCCATGTTAAAGGTACGTGGGTATTGATATTGAGAGTGATTGTGGTTGATGTCTCTAAAGAGAGAGCCTAGCTGATCGAGTCGTGATCGGCGTCCATGCTAAGAATACGATGGTATTTGTATTGTGAATAATGGTATCGTGAACAATGGTATATCGGTGCTAAGAATCACCAATCTGAAAATATGGGAATTTACGTGAAACTTGATGTTTTGGTATTGTTTGAGACTTTCATTGAATTTATGATTATTCCTCCTTGTAATATTATTCATCCTATTGAGAAGGTGTTTAGTTATACATACTAGTGCTATTCGACGGTACTAACGTCCCTTTTGCCGGGGGCGCTGCATCTTTAATGGATGCAGGCGGTTCCCCATCAGGAGTTATTGAACAGTGCTAGAAGTACACCTTCTTCCCAGCTGACTTGGTGAGCCACACTTCATTCCGGGGTCATGTATCGTTTTTTTTCTATATTTTGTTTGAGGTATAGTCGTGGCCTTGTTGTCGGCATTATCATTGTACTCTTTTCTATCTATAGAGGCTCCGTAGACATAGTGTGGGTTGTATATTGGTGCTGGGGAAGTCAAACTATGTTATGTTGTTGTTTTATTACTTATTCCATTTGAGACTTTAAAATGGTGAAACTATTGGTAATGAATTTGTATTGTAGACATGATCACCCTTTTGTCTAAATAATGAATAGAGCCTTCAATATATTTTTAAATAGAAGGAATTGAACCTGAGGTAGAGAAGATGACTTGAATTACTCAAGGATTACGACATTGATATTTTATACCATACGGGGAAGACTAATGTTGTGGCGGATGCTCTTAGCCGGAAATCTATGGGTAGTTTAGCACACTTGGAGGCATATCAAAGGCCATTGGCCAATGAAGTTCATTGATTGGCTAGTTTGGGAGTTCGTCTTGCGGACTCTAGTAAAGGTGGGGTGATTGTACAAAATAGGGCTGAATCATCACTTGCTGTGGAAGTCAAGAAGAAGCAATACAACGATCCATTGTTGGAACAATTGAAAGAGGGGATTCATAAACATAATACCATGGCCTTTTCTCTTGACATGGATGATGGTACACTAAGGTACCAAGGACGACTATGTGTCCCAAACGTGGATGGTCTCCGAGAAAGAATTTTGACTGAAGCTCACACTTCTAGGTATTCTGTGTACTCGAGTTCTACAAAAATGTATCATGATCTCAAGGAAGTTTATTGGTGGAATGACATGAAGAGGAATGTGACAGACTTTGTGGCAAGATGTCCGAATTGTCAGCAAGTGAAGGCCGAACACCAAAGTCCCGGTGGGTTAGCACAATACATAGAAATTCCAATGTGAAACTGGGAAATGATTAATATGGACTTTGTGGTAGGATTACCTCGTACTCCTCTTAAGTTTGACTTGATTTTGGTGATTGTGGATTGACTCACGAAATCAGCACACTTTTTGCAGGTTAAGGCTACCGACACAACCGAACAATATGCTCAGTTGTATATCAAAGAAATCGTCATGTTGCATAGCACTCCAGTTTCTATCATTTCCGATCGGGGGGGACAATTCACTGCCAATTTATGGAAGATATTTCACAAAGGTTTAGGTACTCAGGTGAATCATAGTACAGCCTTTCACCCACAGACTAACGGGAAGGCAGAGCAGACTATTTAGACGCTTGAGGATATGTTGCGTGCTTGTGTTCTAGATATTAAGGATAGTTAGGATAATCATTTACCACTCATATAATTTGCCAACAATGATAGTTATCATGATCGCATTCAGATGGCACCATTCGAGGCTTTATACGGAAGGAAATGTAGATCTCCCTTTGGTTGGTCCAAAATTGGGGAAGCCGAGTTGATAGGGCCAGACCTCGTGCATTAGGCTATGGAAAAAGTTAAATTTATTAAGGAGCGGTTGAAGACTGCTTAGAGTCGTCAGAAGTCTTATTCGGATATTCATCGTAGGGATTTGGAGTTCAAAGAATATGATTGGGTATTCTTGAAAGTTTTTCCCATGAAGGGTATAATGCGATTTGATAAGAATTGGGTCATTCCGAGTTTCCCCATGAAAGTATTCATCTTTAATGTAAGATTCTACACCGTAACCCTCAATTTCGAATTTTATCTAGAATTGGGTAATTAGTAAGATAATTTTTGGGCATGGGAGTTGTTCATCTTGGATGCATGTATTATTAAAGGGTGTAAGAAGATTGTTGAGATAAGAATGGTAAAGAATGGGTTGTGGGATGATGGAATCCTCCATAAAAGGACCTTGAAACCTTAATGCACACCTATTGTTTGATAAAATGCTCCAATGAGCTAAAACCATGATAATCTTCCTAATTTTGGTTCAACTTGTTATATTTCTAAAATAAATTGAAGTTGCTAAGAATTCCAAAACATTTTAGAGTTTAAGGAATCTCTATTGAGGTATGTTGGCTAAACTCTTCTCTTAGAATTGAATCCCACGATTTTCATGTAATTTATTTAAGAACCGAGTGGTTCATTATAAATTGGCTATTCTGAGTAAGTTTGTGTCGAAAGATATATGTTCAATAAGTATCCCAAATGATTTATTAATATTATATTATCAATTGAGGGGGTGTTGAAAATATGGGTTGTGCATTAACAATGTTTCGATGTCAAATCAAGTTCACACGAAGGCTATTATGCCAAATTTTGTGAAATATCTCTATTTGCTCACATGTGTACTACGAACCTTGAATTGAATTGTATTTGTTGATGATGATGATGATGATGTTTGAAATTTAAAAGGTGAGCATAAAATACAAAATACGGCCAACGTCCCAAGAATGATTTTATAATTGTGGCCACTGGTGCCAATGAAATAACAAAATGTGAAATAAGTATGAAATGCGATGATTGATATAAAAAGGTTGATGTAATTGGGTCGTGGGTCGTGATGGAACACCATGCTACACACATGGTGGTGATTATACTGGAAATTGTAATTGAAATTTTGATTGTGGTTGATGTCTCTAATGAGATAGCCTAGCCACTCGGGTCGTGATCGGACTCCATGTTAAAGTACGGGGGTATTGATATTGAGAGTGATTGTGGTTGATGTCTCTAAAGATATAGCTTAGCCGATTGGGTCGTTATCGGACTCCGTGCTAAGAGTGCGGTGGTATTGGTATTGTGAATAATGGTATTGTGAACAATGGTATATCGGTGCTAGGAATCACCAATATGAAAATATGAGAATTTACGTGAAACTTGTTGTTTTGGTATTGTTCGAGACTTTCATTTATTTTATGATTATTCCTCCTTGTAATATTATTCATTCTATTGAGAGGGTGTTTAGTTATACATACTAGTGCTATTCGACGGTACTAACGTCCCTTTTGCTGGGGGGCTGCATCTTTAATGGATGCAGGTGGTTCCACAACAAAAGATATTGATAAGTGATAGCAGTACACCTTCTTCCCAGCTGACTTGGTGAGCCTTACTTCATCCCGGGGTCATGTATATTTTGTTCTTTGTGTATTCTGTTTGAGGTATAGCCGGGGCCTTATTGCCGGCATTATCATTCTATTCTTCTCTATCTATAGAGGATCCATAGACACAGTGTGGGTTGTATATTGGTGCTGGGGAAGTCAAACTATGTTATGTTGTGGTTGTATTACTTGTTCAATTTGAGACTTTAAAATGGTGAAACTATTGGTAATGAATTTGTATTGTAGACATGATCACCTTTTTGTCTAAATAATGAATATATATATATATATATATATATATATATTCTCTTTATTCATGAATGAGTTTGGGTAGAAGGAAATCTAACAAGCTTGCTCAACCGGGTTCACTCAGTTGAGCGCCGGTCGCGTTCCTCGGTTTTGGGGCATGACACCTGGATAGTTGACCCAAGGTATTTGAAACTACATCTCTTTGATATGACTTGTGAGTCAAGCCTCACGTCCACGTATGCTTCTCACGTCACGTCGCTGAACTTGCACTCTAGATATTCAGTCTTTGTCCTACTCAACTTTAAACCTTTAGACTCGAGGGTCTGTCTCCAAACCTCCAACATCTCATTAACGTCACCTATCATATCATCAAGCAGAACTATATCATCAACAAAAAATGAACACCAAGGCACCTCCCCTTTGGTATATGATGTAATAAGCTTGCAACGTTACAAGACTTAGAGGGTGGCATCTTTATGTTCCTTGGAGGTTACAAATATTTAAGATCATGAATAACAAGTATCAAGAGGGTTGGAAGGCTTAGAAGCTAAATGAATAGAAGAACATAAGTTTCGTCGAAAGTCGACAAGTTGGGAATGTTATAACATGTACTTTTGGGGTGAGACTAGGTTTATTAACATGTTAAGGAGGTTACCATTAGTTTACCAAGCTCTTCCCAGTTCATTTCAGTGGTGCTACTTTAGAGGATCCCCTAGAATATCTTGACAGTTGTCACGAGGTTCTACGAAACATGGGTGTAGTGGAGACCAATGGGGTCAATTTTGCTGCATTCCAGATTACTGGTTCTGCCAAGAAATGGTGGAAACATTATTTGTTGACCAGACCAACTGGGTCGCCTGCTCTTACTTGGGACCAGTTCTCCCAGCTCTTCCTAGAGAAGTTTCTACCTATCACATTGAGAGAGGAGCGTCACCGTCCGTTTGAGCGTCTCCAGCGGGGCAGTATGACTGTTACATAGTATGAAACCCGTTTTGTGGATTTGGCCCATAATGTTATTCTTCTGCTTCCCACCGAAAGAGAGAGAGAGTGAGGAGGTTTATTGACGGACCTGCCAAGCCTATGAGGTTACAGATGGCTAAGGAGACTTGGAGTGAGAAATCTTTTCAGGCAGCTGTCAATGTCGCCAGACGAGTCGAGATGGTTCTTGTTCAGGAGGTCAGGGGTCTAACAAGAGACCTTGTTATTCCGGTGAGTTCAACGGTGCCTCATCTAGCGGCAGGGGTACTTTTGTTAGAGGCCATCTTCCGAGGCCATTTCATTCAACACTCCAGGCATCCCACAGTGCCTCAGGTGGCCGTGGCCC